>VZTJ01001821.1:321293-351293 GCA_013397795.1 Orthonyx spaldingii | reverse complement strand
TGATAATGTTGCCTTGTCTCTTAGGTTTTTACTTATTTATAGAAAGAAATGTTTAAATGGTATTTAGAAGAAATAATTACACAGGGAGTACAAAATATATTTCTTAGTGGTGTTTCTTCCCTCCCTGCAACCTGTTTTCATGCTATGGGTCAGGATTTAACAGCTCTCAAGAGTGTCTGGCTGAATAGTGGCAGTCTTCTAAATCTCAAATCAAGTACTCTTCAAAGCACCTTACTTACACTTGAGATAAAAACTTGAGGCAGGTTTTTTCTATCTGGCCTATTCATCAAGTATAATCTACTGAATTGTTGACATTTCTAAACACTAAAGGGATTTTAAAGATCTTATTGCTCTAAAGAGACTTACTTGTAGTACAGAATAAAGAAGTGAAATGAAAAAAATACTGACACACGGAAAGTACAAAACTAAATAACTGCTAGAAACAGCTGAAAGCAAATAGCTGTAATTTGACATATAGTTTCTTTACAAAACACATTTTTTATGTAGGAATCTGCTCAAATGTTACACCTCCCCTTAACTTTCAGATAAATAGCAATGTTTATTTTAATCAAAATTAGTCACAAAAGTCTTGCATTTAATGTGATACCAGTTTCTGTCATTCGTATTTAATATATTTGTTTTCATTTACACTGAGACCTACTGTCTGAAACAGAGTTGTTTAAAAAGAAATTAGTGTGACCTGTCTTTTAACCTTTCCCCTTCTTATTCTGTGTTTAAAGTTCCTTTAAAGCATGAGTTTCCCAAAGGGTCAGCAGAATGACAACTTGGTCACCAATGCAATTTTTCTCTTCTTTTAATAAGTGATATCAGTCACTGAATAAAAATATGCCACTGTGAGTTTTCATACCAAAACATGTTGAGTCAATATTACAGATATTAAATTACACTTCAGGGCTTTCTGAAGTCTAAAGATTATTTGGAGGTAACACTGCAAAAGGCTTTGTTAGCTGGAGTTTTAAACTGTAACCCTGAGTCACGGGGGATTAGTGATGAAGAGATATTAGAATATGAATTATGTAATGTCTACATCCTTACCTGGAAGTTACAGGAACTGAACATACTTCCTATATCAGTGCCAGTTTCAGGGTGAGAAGACAATGACAGCAGAAATACCTTTTTTTTCCTCCTCTTCTGGCCTGCTTTTTACCCTAGCATGAAGTATCTCACAGTGGCATTTGCCACTGCAGAGTTGAAGTTTCTAGCTTGTGAAAAGCTGCAAAAATAAACTAGTCATCTATTTAGCAGCCCTGGTTTGTAAATGTGCAGAATTTTGTAAACCAGCAATATATTTATCCATCTAAATGTTACTTGCTTTTAAAACAGAAGTTAGTAGCAGTAGTTTGCACTTACATAGCCTTTTTAATTTCTCTTGCACTGTTCTAAAGTGATTGAATAATTTGTATTTCTCCACACATAATAATCCTGCAAAGCAGACTCAGAAAATACCTATAGCAAAGAAGAGCTTGTCCATGCATGAAAAGCAAAATAATAATAAAAAAAAAAAAAAAGGATAAGAAGCTCCAGAAAATTAGTCTGCCTCAAAAAGCTATTAAATTGTTCCTATCCCTGAAGCTTTACAAATGTGATAATTGTTGTGTTCTGGTCATGTAATATGTTCCTGCACCAAGTTGAGGCACTTCCCTGTTGCTGAAGCCCTGGTGTTTGGAGGAGGGACTGGTGGGCTGTGGAACAGGGGTGATGAATCTTCCCTGTGGGCAGCGCATGCCCCAGGTCTGAATGCCCAGAAATGCTTCACAGACGTGCTGGGCTGCCTAGCAATGGAAATTTTCTAATTCCAGCTGACTTAAAAAAGTAAACACGGAGTACAGGGCTGTTCCTGGTATAAAAGAACAATATCCCCCTCTCCCCCCCCATTAACATTTACTTTTTGAGTTGGCAAACCATTCATTGAAGTGCACTTGTAATGGAAACTTGCCAGTGTGAGTTACCTGTCTTGGAGCAGAACCTTTCTGTGAAGTGTTGAAATCTATCTGGACAATTTTATCAAGAGGCAGAATACATTTTATCAGTTATTCAGTGCAGTTGCACACCCTCAGTAATGGGTTTTAAATGAGGGTGTTAATGAGTTTTTTGAAATGTGACAGGAACTGAGACAGAAACCTGGTAAATTACAGTGAACTTTTTGGATGCAAACTCAAATAAATATTTGTTTAGGTTTTCAATTTAGCTGAAATTTTAGAAGGTGACAGTAACACTGTAATCCTGGAACAGATGCTTCTGCTCTGAGTACTGTTTCTCCCTGCTTCTCACATACACAGCTTTTGTTTGTACACACGGTGCCTTGAACACTTCTCAAGCTTCCCAGTAGAGAGACTCAAGTTGTTGTAGAGCATAGTGGGCGTCACCAGCAACTCTGGAACATTTCCAGTGAGCCATCTGTGGTTGGATACGAAATCTGTGCTCCATGGCGTGTTGCAATGTCATTCAAAGAAGGAGTAGACACAGTGGAGGCACTGATTCAATGAGAAGCTTCATGGAGTTGTAGGACTGAATTCCTCCCCTTGACCTTTTAGACTCCAAGTTAAGAATTTGGTTTAAGCTAGTCACTCAGGTTTCCTGAATAATCAGCAGATATGGACAGGCACTTGCAAGGACGATCCATCTCACCTGAAGTATATAATGTAGGTTGGACTGAATGGCTGACTTGTAGACAGCTGCAATTAGGTTGAATGAATCCGTCAGGGAAGAGAATGTGACATTAAAATCAGCGTGCACCCAGACTGTCCTGAGAGCCCTGGAATTACTCAGACTTGCATCACCGGGCCCACACTCCTCTTACATAAGCTCAGGGAGGAGAAATTCAGCAAAAAGAACAGATCCACAGGAGAAGTGTCCTTGCTTTGGACATAGATGATAGTATCACACTCATGAACTACTGCTTGAATTTAGAACAGTAATTCCCATCAGGATTTAGACAATATTTTCCAATCTCAACTATAACATGCCTAGATAAATATATCTCTTCCTGGCCTCCATCTTTCCCTTTCTTTATTCCATCTTTTTATTCAGCTGTTTGTCACTTAATTTCTTTCCTTATGGCTGTTCTCTTTCACTCACCTTTCTAAACATTACTTTTTCAGTTAGAAGAAAAAAAAGCTTTGACATTAATACAGTATTTCTATATAATGACATTTTTCCTTCTGCCTTGATAATTTGTTTTACTTTTTCCTTTTTACCCACTTTGTAAACCATTCAGACCATAAACTCTTCAAGACAGTCTTTCAGTTTGTGCCTGATAAGAGCTGTATCAGTATTACAGTAGTGTGCTATGTATTTAGTCCAGTTCTTTAAGATTACCAGGGATTTCTCTGAATTTTGGACCAGACAAGCAGTAGAACACCTGCAGCCCTTGGGCACCTATAACCATTACTGATGCATTCAACCCTCTTTATAAGACAGGGAACTTCTTCATTATTCAGAGACTACAGCTAGGTAGCAGGTCTGTTCTTGGATGTGTGATTAAGGGCACCTCATGGTGCCAAACACTTGGCATTCTCAGGTGTCAGAGAAGGCAAATCATCCTGATGTTTTTATCTTTCACTTGAGTCCCTTCACATGTAATAAATCATCTTTAACACGTCTGTACTTTCCTGTCACTGAAAAGTAATGACTGGAGCTGCACATACAGAAACCCACCCATCTCTGCTCAGTCTGGAACTGGAACTTCTTCAGCCACCCAAAATACTCCAGGGATGCATTTTTCACAAACATGTACACAATTGAATTGTGTTGGTACAAACAAGTACCTCTGAGCAACAGCCAGTGTTATAAAGCTACGCTTTAAATTCAGACTCAGGAATCCAGATTTCTGGTAAGGAAACAGAAACAGTGCTGTGTGGCACATCCAAACAAGGCAGCACAGTTTGACTTGAATTCTCCTCGATATTCATATCCCTGCTGTAAAGCAGATACACTGGAAAGCTGCAGTGTTCTGAAATGTAAAACGGATTTTTGCAAAATCTGTCTTAAAAGGAAGTAGGTTTATTAAGGGTTCTTAATTTTGCCCCATGTTCTTAAAAATGTGGTTTAAATAATCTCTTTTGGAAACCCACAGTAAAACATCACTTTTTCTGTAAATGAGGTGAAAGTGAAAATTGCCCTGGTTTTATTTAACATTCTCATAAGTGATGGAAAATAAGAGTTTTAGAGTTGTGTTCAAATATTCTCAGTAGGATTATCTATCCTTTAGCAGACAGACAGAGATATATAGGTAGAAGTTTATCAGTTATTCTTACTGGAAGCCTTCACTCCACACCTGATGTTAACAATAGTTAACATCATGATGGCTTGGGTTGTGCTTCAACTTTGAAAAAAAAAAAAAAAAAGAAATAGGACGTGCATATGGTAGATGTGATTATTTTAATATGAATTGATATAGTTGTGGTTTCTTATAAGTCAATCACAGTTGCCTGAAATGTAGAAAATTTTAGAATGCTCTTTTTAAAAGTCTTTTGTTCTTTATGACCAGTTTAGAAAATGTATCCATTCCTGTGATCTAAAAATGGTACTGTAGTGTCTGTGAATACAGCAGAACAAGAAGAAACTGCGTTCGTGGCCTTTATACAGAGAAATAGTTACCAACCATTTTATCTCCTGAATTTGTTAAAATACAGAACAAATTGCAACATGAACAGGAATACAAGAGATTCATAGTAAATGGTTTAAGAAGAGTTTCTGTAAGACTGAAATGCAGCTATGGGAGAATAGTTTGTCTTCGTTTATGGGAGAATAGTTTGGCTCCATTCGTTTCACAAGATAAATATTGTCAATTGTGAGACATCATCATTATTTGTGAACCAAATTTCACAACAACCTTGTGATTTCTACCTGACACAGGTCTAGGCCAGTTGGCATGACTTTTCTGTTCCTTGCCGAGAGAGCTAATAATGTCTTCAGTGGCAAAGGGCTCATTGTTTAGTCATCGAGAAGGGAACTTCTATTAACTCAGAAGTTTTAGACTTTGTGTCAGTAATAAAATTTTGGTATCTTTTCATTGCAATATTTTGGCATCTGAGTGGTTACAAAGTTATGTCAGTGTAAGTGATATGGGTACTCCAGTAGACTACATATCATATAAAAGAGAATTTCATCAGAATACGTATATCTAGTGCCCCTCAATTGGTGAGCTTGGCAGGAGAAGAAGCCAAAACTTGTAGTAACATCCATGTCAAATATTTGAGAAAAACCTTTCTCTCTAGAAGAAATTTCGCTTCATACATGCACATCTTTGTGTTTATGTTAAGCCTAAGATAGAAATTACTCCTGGTAATTATAAGTGAGGTAATAATAAAAAGACATAAAAGGGAAAGCATGATGCAAGTGGTGCATTGTGGGCATCATAAACAAGAGGAAACGGTAACAGGAGCTCGGCCTTTCTGCTACAGTCTGTTCCCCTCTGTCTTGTGGGGGCTCTGTGGAATGGGGAGAGTTCTGCTTCAAAGAGAAGTAAGTAGGATGTAAAGCTCCCCAACTAAGGGTCTGCATCTTTCATTTTCCCAGCATTCCTAAAATTCTTCTCCCCACCCCCCTCTTCCCCCTAAACCAAATCTCTTCGGCTTTGGTGACTTCAGTCTTCATGGAGTTGTAGCAAATGGAAGTAGAGGGGATCTAGAGAGGTCATTAACCCATCTCCCTGCCCCAAGGCAGGGCTGCAGCCATAGTAGACTAATAAGGTGGTTTTTTTTGGTCAAAGATCCAAATAAATGAATTGTAAAGATTTTTGGGAAGTTTGGGCTCAGTTGTTAAAGCTTCACATAACTGTTATCAGAGTCACAAGGTTGACTTCAGTGAGATTAATATTAATCAATTAAGAACAAACTATCACCTCATTTTTAATGAGATTTGCTGATTTTGCATCACTCAGGTTATTATGTATTTTTTGCTACAGTATTACATTTATAATAGGTATGAAAATACAATAATGATTTTGGAGTAATCAGGATTACTTGTGGTTTAGATTTTTGCCAATATATATATATATCTGCTTATCACATTGTTGCTAAAAACTTTTGCATTCTTTATTGCTTAAAGCATTTTACAGAATATGTGATTTTAGTAGCCCTCAATTAATTTCGTGAAATTGTGCTGTATCTTGAGTGTCTTCCACCTCAATCATCTCTGTATAAAAACAGTTTGCACAGATACACATTTCCTCAAATCTGACAAGTAATTTCTGAACTGTTGGGTTTTTATCCTGTGTAGGTGCAATACTGGATTTCATTTGTTGCCTCCACAGTGCAGTGGCAGTAGACTCCTCAGAAGAATGTGTGGCCGATGTGTGTAGTTGTGCAGTAATCAGTCCTTTAACATTATCTGTGGCAGCTAACTCTTTGTTTAACCTGTCACTGGTTACTTAAGTTCAGTCATAGAATTTTACTTTATTTTCAATTCCTTTCATAGTCAGTTTAAGCATGTGTACTGTTTCTATGCATTTTGCAACTGAAGCATAAACATCAGGAGAGGTTTTTAGGAAAACTGCTGGTCAGTCTTCTTAATACTGAAGAGAAAAAACGCTTGGCATTGGAAAATCTGGGGGATTTAATAAATCTCTCAAACAATCTGCTTGACACAGTAAGATACACTGTCAAAAGCACATGCTAGTATTTTTGTATAGTAGGATTTTAAAAAATAAATTGACCCCAACCAAACGTAGCAGCCCACTGGAAGTTCCTGGAATAGCCATGATGTGGGTCTTTGCATCCCAGTCTTACATGGCAGACCAGGGTCAGAAAACCACCAGTGTGTATTTGGCCCTCTGTGCTGGGATTGGACTCACTGACTGCTCTGTGTCCCTTCTGAGCTGTCCTTTTACGTAATCTCACCTTCCACTTCTGCCTTTTTTTGCCCCGTTGAGAACAAATAAAGTAATTAGAAGTTTTCTTCAGGCGGAGGGAGGAGCAGACACAAAGTATGTAATAAGTTTTGTCTAAACTGTTTTCCTTTCGTAATGCATGCCCTAAAGCTGTGTGCTGAGCTGGGTTCAGTGTAATTGTTCTTACCCTGCAAAGCTTCCTGGACTGCCTAAAACAGAGCACCACAACTCACATCATGCCCTTTCTCCTGCTGTGCCGTGGTCCATAATATCCTTCTTCCAGAGCCAGTTGTTTCTTCAGCCAGTGAATAAAATTAGAGTCTGATTCTGAATAACCTGAATTTAAACCTTCCTGACAGCCTCCGTGAGTGAAAATACTGTGTGATCATGTAATTAAACTAACTTCACACAAAGGATGTTTACTCCAGCATTCCCTAGTTTTTCACTGATAAACTTTACCTTTCATTGGTATATTTTTAAGAAGTTATCCCAAGGAAGGTATTTATAGGATCCTATTTTCAGTTGCATATTTATTTTTGCCACATTATGACCATTTTACCTTAAAATGCTGTTGCCCTGTCAACGTACTCTTGGCTGCAGGAAGTTTTTTTGTTTCTGGAATGTTTTAGTGAAAATGTTAAATTATTTAAAATAATTTTATGCCTAACATTTAGGCCAGGGATGCATTTTTGCTGTCCTTTGAAAACCCACCTGTTTGGCACACTCAGTGCATTCAGCTTGACTCTTCTCCAGGCATTTACCTGCAGGGGAGAGGGGCAGGAAGCAGGAATGGGAAGCAGTGCCAGCAGGAGAAAGAAGGACAGGTCAAGAATGGGTGAGGTAAGGAGGAGGAGAACAAAATAGGAGATGAGGAAGACAAGGGGTTGAGGCAAGGAAGGGAGACCTGGTGCTTAATTTGAAGCTAGGCTTTAGGAGCAGGAACAAGGGATGGAAACAGAGGCAAGAAAAATACAGGACTGTCAGGGGCAAGAATGAAGAGCATGGAAGCAGAAAGCTGAGACTGGGGACTGCAGATAACCAGAGATGAGACATTTTTGTCATGAAAACCAGTTGTGGAATAGAAGGCCTGGACAAGGATTGGGCACACAGAAAACTTCTCCACATAAAAATGCAAGGAATAATATTTTGAAATACCTATGCAGGCTTTGTTTACAGGGAGCATGTGTCTGTCCAGGGATTCAGATGTTAATGGCAGGGTAATACTCGGTTGTTTTCAAAGGACTCTAGTGTGGTTTGTTGTTCAGAATATGTCTGAGCTAAGCATGAACGTGATATATGCAGTGAAATATGCATCCTGGAGAACCAGCAGTTTGTTATAATGTTTGAAAGTTGAGGTTGTAGAGGAATGGATTGTAGAGGAAAGGATTGCAGGAAGAATGGTCTCATAACTAAGACATGGAAGGATATCATGGGAGGTGTCTCTGATATTACTGTGCGTCTCTGCCAATATAACTTCTGTGTGATCATGTTGCTTCAACACAGCATTTTTGTTTCTACACTCTTACATTGTGTCTCTTGCTTTCTGAGTGCCTGACCTGGGGTTCTCGAAGAAATACTAAGCACTCAACTGCGAATGAAGTTAGCGTTTGAACATGTGAAATTCTGTAAAATGCTAAACATTCTGGAAAAGCAAGTCCTAACTGCCTCAGATTCTCTTTCTGAAATCAGTAGATACCTTTTGCTGTGTGTTTTATGTGCCTCAATTCTCTGTCTCTAAAATGGAGGTAACTTTGCTGCCTTCTCTCACAAGAATATTAGGAAAATAACACGGTGTTTGTGAAGCATTCAAGTGCTATATACTGACATGTGCTATTGAAAAGCCATTCTGTCTTCAGAACAAGGTTTAAATAGTGTACAATAAATACATCAGAAAAGTTCAGAGTAAACAGTGACAAGAAAATAAAATACTGAATAGCCAGTGACTAAATGAATAGCCAGTCCCTAAATGAGCAGTGTGCATCCTCTTCTCTGAAGAAGATGGGGCAAGAAGAGTATGTGCCTGAATAATGAAATTCTGTATCATACAAATACATCTGTAAAAGTCTAACTCACTTCCAACATCCAATCTGAGGATCTTTAATTTTTTACTTTTCCCATCTAAATCTTTGCAGATTTATAGACATTCTTCTGTCTATTTCCTGTTTAGAATATGTATTAGCGAATGAACGCAGCATTGACCAAATGACCGTGTAAATTTAAAAGACTTTTTTTGTTTTCTGACCACACTTTTAAGTGGCCGGTGTGGCAGGGTTTGCAGTTGTTCCCTGTCTGTGATATTTAGTCTGTCCCTGCGTAAGATGAGTTTGCTGAGTCTTGGGTCTGTTTGCTCTTCATCACCTTGCTCAGAATCCATTTGGCACACTTGGCAAAAAGGTCAGTAATTGCAGGAGGAAGGCAGTGTTACTGCATGTTCCCTAGAGGAAGCCAGCTCTCCTGCTCCTGGTGAGGGCAGGGAGATGCCAGCAGAGTGTGGGAGAAGGTTGGATTAACTCGCTTGTCTCTCCACCTCCCACATCCCGCTTACCCTGCACCCTGCCAGCAGAGCACTGTACACTTTTTAAGAAAAGAAAAGCGATTGTAAGATCTGCCAAGTGCTCCCCTGTACTTCCCAGCTTCTCCTGCTCCTCTGCTTTTCAGTGCTTACAGCCCCTCTCATGCAATCCAAGCTGTACGTTGGCCCCTCCCAGCAAACGTTTTGCTCGGCAGCCAGAGGAGATGGGCTCGTGCCCTGTTTGTGTTGTGTTGAGGCAGAAATGAGGCATCATGGGCTGCAGTCCACAGCCACAGCCAGGCTTAACCTTCTTTGGAGTAAGGGGAGAACTGTGAGTGAAGGATTCTCTACCACAGCACTGGTTTAATACAGTGAAATGTCAGAGCTGCAGAGTTACTGTATGGTATTTACAGGGAGCAGGAGTTGATACATGAGTTGTGCTTCACAGGCAAAAAAAATACACACCTTTCTCCTGTTTCAGCACTGGGGTATGGCATCTCACCCTGGACACAGGCTTTCCTACTCGTCATGCATTGCTTTGTGCATTTCCTTCCCTTGGAGAAAGCAACAACCCAGCACATGTTCTTCTCCCAGTGCTGCCCACAGCCAGGAGTGGCCAGTGGTAGGAAGCCCTTGGGATCATCTCTCAATTATACCCAGTTGCATAGTCTCAAAACCAGTAAGGAATTCAACAGTCAGCTCATTGTAAATGCAAAGATTTCTTATGCTTTTTAATTGAATTCTTATGATACAGAAGTTCCAAAAGTATTGAATAAAAGGAAGCTGTGTTTACGTGTGATAAAAGCAAAAATGTAGCAAAAGCTGAGAATACGGACAGTCTACACAGCCTCCTAATACAGTTTTGCAACCACTACTCTTCCCCTGTTCCCTTCAGAAGCATGTGCATTTTAAAAGAACCACCCAGTTTAGCCTTTGCCTACTAAATCTTTCAAGAAATATGCTCCTTCCATGATACCAGTTTCATGAATTATTGCACTGTGCAGAAGATGCTCAATTGTCTCATCTGACCAGCTTTCAGTGCCTCGCTGTGTCCAAAAGCAAGCCAGTAATTAAGCAACTAAAGCCTCAGTTGTACATTAATTTTCACCTTACTTTACAAAAGCTAAATGGTAATGTCATGTCTTTTATATATCTCCAGTGCAAAAGACCCTCGGAGGGAGGGTGGAAATATTTTTGTCATAGTTGAAAACTAAGGTTTGTTGGGCAAGAACCACATGCTAGTGGGCAGCCATGTAACCTGTGTCTCTGTTTCCCCATTTGTAAACTGGATTTAGTGTTCCTACAACTCACTGGGGAGGGCAAGCTTTGATTAACATATATGATTGCCTTAAACTAATGCAACTACTGTCACTGCTTGGTTTTATGAGCCGCTATCAGTAGGATATGAAGAGGAAACATCTATCAGAATTAATGTGCAACCAGGGTGAGCCCTCTCCATCTTTTGACCATCACATAATTTTTTTTCAGACTCTGTCACAACGTGTTCATGTTTGAATTAAAACTACATTCACATTGTAGTGCCGTAGAAATCAAATTATTTGATGTAGAGGTTGACATGCAGACAAAACACTTGTTTTTAAAGGAAAAATGCCCGTAGATATAATTAAATACCTTGAGCAATTGTGTATTTTGTTTAGAAAATTTTCATAAGGAAAAAATCTATTCCAATTTACAGAATCCAATATATTGAAAACACAAAAAACTGTTGCCAGGTCAGCCTAGAATAGTGCCTGGGAAGTGCTTTATTTGTGTGAGTAAACACTGATCAGTCAGGAAAACGACTGCATTTTGAAATATGCTACACAAAATGAATTCTACTGCATTTATTATTTTTTTTTTCTCCATGTTTTTCTCTCTCTCTCTCTCTCTCTTTTTTCCCTCTCTCTCCCCATCTCTCTCTCTCTCTCTCCCTCCTGAAATCTCCTGCCACAGCGGCTGCATTTGCCTCCAGACTTGTCAGACACAGTGAGCCGCGCGAGCAAACAGGATCTGGCAGGATCCGCCAAACTGCTGAGCTCAGGATGTGGTGCGATGGCCATCGGCAAGAAGCACCTGGACTTCTAGTGATTTCTACTTAGCAGTTTCACTCAGATTTATGTGACACTCTAATTATGAGTGTTAATGACTTATATAAATATTTTTCTTAATGATTTGACCCAGCAGTCTTTAAAAAATACATGTTGTCATATGATTCATGTTCTGGTTTCTTTATACTAATTTTGGTCTTGTTTGGATTTTGCTTTTTGTTGAAGCCTCTGTTATGTTGGGTCCTGCCATTGTTCTGCTCCAGTGGAAACAGGGAGTATTTTGTTGCTTTCCTTAAAATACATAAATTGCATTTCTTTCATTTCTATTTTTTTTTACATTAAAAATAAAGGGATATTTTTCCCAAAATAATTTTTATATACTTACATGTAATATTTTGTATGAGTTGTATCGTTTGTTGAAATAAAGGAATGGAACTAAGCAATTCATTGTCATGTGTTATTCAAAAAGCAAACTACACAGTTTTAAAAACATTCATTTCTGTAATTTAAATACCATTCTTAAATTTCAGGAAACCTCTACATCAGTTTATTAAATATGTAATAATAAATTTAGAATATAGAAGATAGCTTTTATTCTAATATGCCAGTAATTGAGAATGGGGGGGTTTAAATCAGAATATATTATAGATAATTACTTTGCCTTATGGCTTACTACATGCATTAAAATGCACTTGAATGGAATTTCCTAACCAGAGAGGAAAGAATTGATTTCCTTATATAGTTCAAAACAGTAATCCTAAACAATTGAAGTCAGCACTATGAAATTATGTCAACAGACATAATTCAAGATTGAAATTCAAACTGACAGCTACATTAAAGCTGGGAAACCAGAAGAGTGCTTTTGAGCTCGGGGAAGGATATCACAGCGATCTGGTCTAAAGCAGGGCAGAATATACAAGTAATTCAGGCTTTTGTACCCTCAGATATACAATTTGTGAACTTCTAACTGTTTTGTATGTATCCATGTGTCTCTCTCATCAAACAAAGGAACAGTAAAGCAAAGCTGACCTGGGAATTAAAGTGGTTTGCATCCTTTCTTCTGAGGCTGACTTCCATTTTGAAAGGTAATATCTTCTTCTCTGCAGAACTTCCAAGCCACCCAGCTGTAAGATTGCATTACAGTTTCAAAATTTAGTCTTTATAATAGTGTATTACATGGCTGGAGTGAAATTGAGTCTTCAAAGAACGTGTTAATAGGATGCAATAATGGTAACATATTTTGATGGGTTTGGAACCAAGGCTTAGGGAAGTGGTTTGCTTTTCTTTTTTTGCAATCCAGGTTCTACTTTATTTTTTTCTTGACAACGCTATGTAAAACAAAGACATAGCTTTTAAAACTGTCTAACTAATATGATGAATGTCAATCACTTAAAAAACTCCACTGTAGCATAAACACATACTGTATACAGCTTTTATTCTGAATTAGAATAATTGAATCAATGACAGTGATTTGCCAGGATGTCAAATCTATCCATCATATCCTGTCACTACCAGTTTATTTTTTGTGATCAAAATCAAAAAGACTACTATTTTGTCATCAGCTATTTCATTAGTAGTAACAATCAGGTTTTCTCTTCTATATTTTTTAGATATGCCTGTTATATTTTTTATTTCTAAAGACACAAGTCCTTTTTAAATCTTTTCAAAATAAAGTTTCAGAACTGAACTGTCAGTTTAGTGAAGAAAAAAGACATCTACTTTCCTATGCCAACATATTTAAAATATTATCATTGATGTCTCAAACATTTTTTTCTCTTTTTGTATTATGTGTAACACTGAATGGAAGTTCTCATTAGATACATAATTGTGCCTTTTAAAAGTGTGAAATAATTTAAATACTTCAGATAAAGTGATTTTTAACAAAGGTGAAGTTTTACATAGTACATCTTTTTAATGTAAATAACACAAAACACAGTAGTTCTTTGTGGAATATAAAGTCACAAGACATATAAATTGCTGCCAACAGATTTAAATAGGTCATTGACTTAACATACAGGGGACAAAATATCATGAAAGTCACAGTCCCATTTGTAGTTGAGATATTACCTGAAAATTGTTAGTGAGCAGCGTGTATCCCACGTGTGTATTTGTATGTGTGCCCTGTGCATCTGCAAGGCTTCAGTTTCAAAAACTTCAGGAGGTTAATACTAAAGCTGACAAATATTTTGAGTCATAAAAGGAACTCCTTCTGCAAATCTGCATTAGGTTTTTTTTTTTCTGAGTCACTAAACGTGCTTTGTAAAATAAGCGTTGGAGAATGCAGATGTACAGTGTTGTTTACCTAAGGCAAAGACATGGAGCAAAATTTCTCCTTTTCTTCCAAAATCTGCTATCAGTTACAACAACATATGACAGTGACCTGGCTAATCCAGCAAGCTGATAGGTGAGACAGAACTTTGAATATGTGCTACCTGATAGCAGGCAGAGAGAGGGTAGATGGAGTGTAGATAAAGTGTAGATAGAATGTGGATAAAGTATGGATTTCAGTCGTTGCACCAACAGCAGTTTTGACTTGGGAATCCAGAGAAGTGTTTACCTGGTAACTTTATGTGCCTTTTCCCCATAACCACTCTGTGCCTGTCAAGCTCCTGTGTACAAAACATCCTTCTTCACTTCTGTCTTCCCTTGACTTGAAGACAAATATTTAACTAAGGGGAGCAGCTCAGGTAATCGAAGAATGGGCACAGCCTCTTTTGACAGGCTGTGGCAATGTGCTGCCAGCTCCTTTTGCCATCTCCACAGGCCCCTTGCTGGCTTGGGTGGAAAGTCTGTGCCATCCTCACTTGAGCTCAGAGGGCTGCTTTCCACAGAGATTGCAGTATGAGGGCTTTTTTTTAATTGCAATTTTTTAAGCAGAACTTCCTACATTTTAGCAGGCTACAAACTGAAACCACAAAACTCAGCAGGGAAACAATAGATTAATCCTAGTGAAGACGTTCCCAATTCAGCACAAGAACCTGATCTTTACAGAATTGTGGCACACAGTCAAGAAAGCAGTAATGAAATTTAAAATGCTGTGTCTTTAATACATCAGATAAGAATTCTTTATATAATTTCTGTTTTGTTGAGGTTTTCAAAATATAAGTATTTGGAACATGAGAAGAATATTACAAGAGATAAGTCTTTTCCTCTGTTTGTAAAGACACTTCAAAAGTCATTTCCAAGGTGCAGCTGAATTCAATTTTCTCTAACACTAGCTACAAGCATCTGGAAATGGGCATTCAGCCTGCTCCAGATCTGATACTTCTGGTGGTACACAACTGGCTTAATATTTAAATGTAATATTAAGTAGTGGTGCTGTTCAAAAAAAGCAAAAGCCTAACGTAAAAAACCTTTTACCATGCCAGTATTGGAAGGTGAGCTGCTAATCAAGTTTTTCTGAAACTACAAGGTTGTAACACATCCCATTAAAAATGTGGGTGTATTACATATACTAAACTCAAACACACACTTTCACAGGTACTAAACAAGTATTTCTCTGGGATCATATATTAGAAATTTAGTTAAAGTGTTTTTCTTTTGCCTGTGCTGGAGAAATATCATAACTACAAAGCACAACAGAAATAGGAAGGAAAATGCTTTTATGCCTTTAAGAGATGGTGGAAGCAAGTCCTATCCCCCATGCCACCTCTTGGGATTTTTATTTTCTCTTGTAAGCTACATGAGTGCAAGAGCTGCCTACATTTCTTTTTTTTTAATCACACTGAGCACATGGTGGTGGTTGTTCAATAATAAATGTACCTGTGTAGAAAAAAAGAATGAAAGTGAATTCTCTTCATCTTAGGAATAAAAGGCATTTCAAATGGGGAGGGGGTGAGGGGGAAGGAAACAAAAGTTCCACCACTCTTTTTTTTTCAGGTTCTAGTTAATATAAGCAAATGTTAGCCTCTTTTTTTCTTTTTTTCAAAAAAATAAGAACTCCTGCATTTCAGCATCTGAATAGATAGATCTTTCAAGACTGTTGGGCACCAAGAATCCTGGAGCATCTGCTGAAAACTTGGCTGCTTATTTAAACTCTGCCTTTAAACAATTTTAAAAGTTATCAGGCACATCAAACTAATTTACAGACTTCCTGTTGATATCAAAACAAAGACATCTTTCAACATTTTATTGCATGAGGATTTTCTGGACCTGCCAGATCTGAAAAGTCTGCCAGAGAAGTCAGTGATAGTTTAGACCAGGAGTAACCTGATATGGTAAGGTCCAGAGGATCTTCAACAATTTATCAGATCTACAGAATTTGTAACTGCATATTACTATATATATATTAAAAATGTCTTTTAATGTCTTTTGGTGCTGAAGATAAATGTAAAATCCAAAATATAGCAAGGACTTTTTTTTTAAGTCTTTATGGTGGCAGAGTTTGAGTCTGAGTGTTCATGTCCTCAGAATATTCTCAGCACTTGGAGTGTCAGAGGTATTCTCTCAGACGTCTTGAAATGGGTGAATTTTGGTGCATTCTCAGACACTTCTTTTGAAGTCAGGTTGAAGCAGATTCACTAAAGCAAGCTCTTGCTGGAATTTCATGGGGCTGGACTTAGAGAAGAACAGAAAGGATGAATGGGTTGGATTTAAATATGAAATCAAGCAGTTTACAGTGCCTATATTTTGAGAAAGTTTATTGTGTGGAGAAAGATGTGTAAACCTGTTTAAAATATATTGTTTGAGTGAAACTTTCCAGCAGCCCTTAGAATGCATTTATTTAATGCAAAGCATGTCAGAGCTTCTACTCATAGGCCAGGACTGTTTGTGCAGGGCATCATTCTTGGCCTGGGACTTGCATGACTACAAAACAAATTTGGCTTCCTGACCTGTTTTAAAGCAGTAGGACAGGGATCATTCTAGCAGGACTTGACACCAGTTCTAGCTCCACTGTCTCCAGCTTGCAGCCACAGCTGGAAACTGCAGCTGCAGCACTTCATTCCTGACCTGGGAAGTTTTAGTGCACCCATTTCTTTCTGGGCACATGCAACATCTCTATGGATCCAGCAGATGAACTGGTCAGACCCAAAGGTATCTCTGCCGTCCATCATGGCTAATGAAACTCCTGCCACCTGCATGGCCTTGCACTTAGAAAAAGTAAACTAATCACAGAATCACAGGGTGGGTCAGGCTGGAAGGGACCACAGGCAGTCCTCTGGTCCAACCTCCCTGCTCAAGAAGGGCCATCCCAGAGCACATGGATCTGGATTGTGTCAGGATGGTTCTGGAATATCTCCAGTGAGGGAGACTCCACAGCCTCTCTGGGAAGCAGGAAGGAAGTTCTTCCTCATGTTCAGGTGGAGTTTCCTGTGCATCAGTTTCTGCCTGTTGCTTGGCACCATGGAGAAGAGTCTGGTCCATCCTCTGACCGCTCCCTGCAGACACTGACAGTCACTGATGAGATCCCCTCTCAGTCATCTCTTCTGGGGGCTGAACAGGCCCAGCTTCCTCAGTCCATCCTCATAAGAGATGCTCCAGTCCCTTCATCATCTTTGTTACCCTCCACTGGACCTGCTCCAGGAGCGCCTCATCTCTCTTGTCCTGAGGAGCCCAGAGCTGGACACAGCACTAATGAATAAAACAGCTCAGCCAAGACCAGACAGCGAGTGACAGAGAGCGGAAAGCTTTTGGAAGAATTCTCCAGCATGATGAAATTTCCATTTATGGTGCTTCCCAGCCTATGTCCAGGATAATTCAGCAACTCTGGAAAATTACTTGAGTGAGAAGGATTTTGGCACCTCAAGAAGGATTTTGACACACTCGTGGAGACAGTGGAGTAGTAAGTCCATCTGTGTGGGGAGCCTTCCCAGGAGCCACCTCAAAACGAGGGGGTTCATCCCAACTCGCCAAGGTTCATGGTTGAGGAGCTTCAAACGTCATTATCTGCATCAGCTTCAGACAAGCAGATAGAACTTGTCGCAGTGAAACAGAGGGAAAGAGGATGGAAGCACAGGCAGAGTGGAGGGAGCCACAATTACTTCAGGGGATTATTTTACAGTCCTTGACTGTATAATTCTCAATGAAATTTTAAATATATCGTAGCCCAAAGAGGTGTAAACCAACAGCAGTTCACACAGAGCAATTGAATCATAACTCAGAAAATCATCAGAACTAACAAAAACTTAGTTTAAATAAGAATCTAAGGGTTTGAATATGTACTTTGCAAAGTAGCAATGTTGGCTTAAATTCAGAGAAATCAAAGTGGACAACTTGCTTCTTTAAAAGCCAAAAAAAATATATAAAATTTAAATGACAGGATTTTTACTTAATCCATTCTGACAAGGGGAGTTTTAAAAATATATAAATCCTCCCCTGCAGTATTTGAAACACAAAGGTGCCGAGTACAGACTGAGTATGTATCAAGCTTTTGCCAAGTAAAATCTAAAGAGTAAAACAACAGTTACAGAGAGAAATATAGATTTTCTTCACTCATTATAAATTAACATATTTATTGTAACAAGATGAACTGTATGCAGTTCCATGTAAATCAGAGCCCTTCTGTTGCCCTGTAGGTAATTTCTATGGAATAACTGTTCATAAACTTCTCAAAATCCATTGGTGTAGGCCTGACCTGAACGAGGTTATCCGTGAATCTACAAACTTCTCTGGTGCAGCTGGAAAAGCTTGTATGTCCCAGGAGAGGAAGAGCTGCAATTTGCAACTCTCACCAATTTTAGCTGCCAGAGTGTACGTGAGGTCTGTCAGGTGCCTGGAGGCAACTGCAACCTCTGCTGGAGGATTCCATGCAACTTACAGCTCCTGTCAGGCACCTGAAGGTAACAGGGATCCTCCTGGGTCACTCACAAAACCTCTGCTCACCATCTGACCCACCTGCAATTCAACGTAGCAGGTGAGGCTCCAGCACCAGAGACTTCTACCAGCCCAGCAAAAACAGCATCGTGGTCCTTTGTAGGGGCAAAGCAGCTCCAGCACACAGCCCACCAGCATCAGACACACGTTTTCAAAATCATGTTCCTCTCACCAGGGATATAACCAGGAAAGGGAACCGTACAGAAGGCCCTGAAATTCTCAGTGTGCTAAAACATAGTCATCAGAGGTTCATAGCAAAACTTGAAGGAAAGCAGGTTTCTTGGAGACTTTTCTCCAAAGGGTCACCTTCCAAAGAAACAACAGGGGCTCTGGCAGCTGGAGGTTTCATGGAAATCTGCAATACGTCAGCAGTACGTATTAACAGACTGATCAAATTGTTTCATTGCTTTGAGGTCTCATTTCTGCAGACCCTATGAAAACACCCTCATCTTCCACATGATCGCTTTTGCAAACTATCTTAGGATAGTGAACTATCCGGGGTAAGCTACTCGAACTGTCTGCTGATACACTGGGGTTTTCTCTCTTCACATCTAAGAGAATGTTGGGGGAGGAATTAATTTAAGATACGTTCTAAAGCAAGAGCTTGCCAACCTGGCTCCTAGCCAAGCTGTACTATCTTTACTACTATGCATCTCATGCAGGTTCCTCCAGCCTCTATTTTCTCAAATACTAAACAGTAACGTATGTGAGAGACTTCCCTAACATCATTCTGCAGCATTAATCCAAAAGGAGCTCTATTCCATGCTTTGTTTTCCACCCAAAGAAGAGGAACACGTCTTCTGGCTCTACCCCTGGGCAGTGCAGGGCTTTAGGGGTTCCTGCACTCTTCAGCCCGAGAAACACTCCCACACTGCCTTCTCTCCACGGCAAGACATGGAAATACTCCCTCTCTGAACGGGACCGAACAGCCGTCACAGACCCCCTCTCACACCCGTCATTCACATGCCTGTTTCTAATTGGGGAGGGGGGTTGTTTTGGGTGTCTATAGGTGCCAATCACACTTCTGACTAGAAACAGGGCTGCAGGAGCTCATTAAGCAAGCAGGTGTCTTGTCAAAGAAGAGTTATTTTAAAAGAAGATCCTACACCATTCTCAGAGCAGCAGAGCCTTATCAGCTGCATGTGGCACAGTGCTCAACTGCTGAAACTGAGGACAAGAGCAAACGAAAATGAACTGGGGAAAAAAAACCTTAAACATACATTTTCAGTTTTTGTAGTGCTGTTTTTACCATGGAAAAGTAGAACAAATTTAAACCTTAGCATAACTCTGAACTGCACATATCACCCAGAGAAAGGGAGACAATATATTTTAATCAGTAATATCAGAAAAATCAATTAAAAAAAAGAAACAGACACGTTTGGCCATTGAAAGTGAATGAAATAGGACTTCCAATGGCTGGAAAGCCTGGGGGAGGCAATGTGTTATCAGTCCCAGGTCGTTGTCTGCTGCTGTAACCTTGCCCCCACAGATAAATCCCATGTTAGGCTGCCTAAAGTGAACAGCCCATGGGGACATTTTGCTCACTTTATAAATAAAAAGCCTAGCTAAAAAGAAGAGGGAAAATCCCCTTTCAGTGCTCCAGCCTGGGTGAGAAAGCAGCTCTCCCTGCCTCCTGCAGCAGGGCACATGCTGGCTCGTGCTTACCTTTTAAAAACAATTAAAGCCGGTAAGTGCTCGGTGCGAGGCAGCTCCGACACGTGTGTCACCCATGCATGTCTGCTTCGCCATCAGCATGTATGGCTCATCATCTGTCTGCTCTGAACAATAACTGTTAGGTTAGCAGCCTTTTCACTTGTAAATGTAAATATTGTATCTAGAACACAATATTTGAAACACAAAATACAGTGTTATTAAGACAGCACTCACACATCAATTCTTGTGTGACTATAATTTGTGAAATGCCTTAGGAGGGGCTTATAAATAAAGTATAAGGTGTTATTATGAAATACATTTTAACCAAATGCACAGAAATGCCTCATTCCTATTGAAATCAATAGCAAAACTCCCACTAATTTCAGTGGTAAAAAGAGGAGACCCTTGGAAATTGCTGTGTTACACTGAGCAAATACATCAAAGCAGATTTCAGTCTTCACAAGTAATACAGCTCTGGAAAAAAAAAAAAAGGGAGTGAAAATGGGTATTAGAGGCTGTTCAGAGCACGTCGAAGATTTTCGTTGCCCACCCCTGCTGCCGGTTGCGGTGCCTGGTGAGGCAGCACGTCCCCACACAGCCACGCACCACCCCCCTGCCCGCTCGCAGCGGCGCTCCGAGGGCCTCGCCTGGCCCCCGGGAAGGGCCCAGGATCCGGCAGCGGGGCTGGGGCGTGGCACCCCCGCTCTCTCGGCCCCAGCCCACCCGAGGAGATGCCCCTCGGCAGGGCCGGGGCCGCGGCGTGCGGGCCAAGGCTGCCCGTGCCCCGCGGAGCCCCCGGCGCGCACGGCAGCGGCTCTGGGAGCGAGCAGAGCTCCGGGCGCCGAATGAGTGCCCCGGCTTCTTCCCGATGTGCAGCCAGCCAGGGACTTCTCCCCGCCGACCTCCTTCCATAGGGCACGATAAGGAGCCAGTGAGCCAGAAATGCCTCCTCTCCGCCGCGGCCAGCCAGCCTGTCGCCGAAATGATCTCAAAGTCCTTCCGCGCACACACGGCTTTGTCGCATGGCTGCGGAGGCGCGGGGCTGCAGCCCCCGGCACAGCCTGCCAGAGAAAACCTTCAGAAGGGCTGGCGACGGCACGATGGAGGCCACCGGCAGCTGGACCACGGGCGGTGGAGCTGCAAGGCCAGGAAAAGCCAGGAAGGGCAGGGAAGAGCTATGGGGAGCTGCCTCTGCCCGCGCATCGGCACCTGCAGAAACAGCAACCAGCGCACAGAAGTTGTCGGGGGACGAAGGGATGGGAAGCCCTTTTCCATTCCTGGTTGAGCAGAAGTTGGCATTGCGATAACAAACTGCATTAGTAGGTATAAACACGATAATTAGCTGTAGAAGTGCTGGGTTTGTACCTGTAATTAATTGTTCCCGCAATCAATTTAGCTATGTGAGAAGGGACCTGCCTGTTGTGGTGTTTAATGCAATCTATCCCTTTCTCCTACATACATAACGTGCAGATCTGATAAAAAAATATACTAAAAAAAATTAAAACCAATGTTTCTTTGATATTTGTGAATGGATGACTTTTAAGCAATTAAAACTATGTTATGCTGGGATAACAAATATACTTAAAACTGACCAGTATCAATTAAAAAGAAATCTAAGCTCATTTTTGCTTGCTTTAGGCTCTTCATTTTAAAAACTATCATCTCATGCTTTGAGCGAAGCTGCTCTATTTCCCTGAAGGATTTGGAGTTCATGTGCATTTAATCTCATCTGCAGCATTGCAACCACCTCAGCAGCACAGCCCTGCTGCCCCAAGTCTCCAGTGAAGTGCTATCTGCAGTGACAAATACGCCAAAAGGAAAACATAACCAGCCTAGATGGCATCTTTGCTTTACAAAGGCTGCTTGTGATGCCTGTGCTTTGACTCAAAACTCCCTGCACATTGGCTTTTTAATCATCAGATCCCTTTTTCAGCACAGCATCGAGAGTAACAACTGCAGCACAATGAGCCAGCTTCATAGATATGGGAATGTTTAGATTTCCCTGCCAGTGACTAAAGGCCTTTAGCTTTCACTAGCCAGTCCCAGCTCGCATTGTTGTTGCCTGTTGATTTGTCTTCTCTCATTATTCCTTGACATGCAGCTCTCCACCCACGCCCACACTAACAACCCTCACACAAAGCGCATTGAGGTATTAACCAGGTTACAAGTTCAATGGAAAATTACACTAAGATTGTGCTGTGTGGCAATATAAAGGGATGGCATTCACTCTCCCAAAGAGCCTGTTAAAAACACAGCTGGCTTGTTTTTTCCCTTTCAAGCATCCTAACAAAAACAATTTTTAGAAGTCAGGGATGTATATATATCTGTGTGTATGTGTGTCCATACGTACTTTAGGTACGATTACAACAGACAGACACAGGCGTGCACTGCGCCTCCACCACTGCCTGGCACGGTGCAAACTCCCCACTGGAAATTCTCCCGGATTCTGGAGCTCATTTAGAGCATCCCCAGAAACCCGAGCTAAATAAACAACCTCCTCCTGCTCTCCGCTGCAATTAGATATTTGAACCTATCTTCTTTTTGTTAGCCCAAATTACAGGCTGGTGGAAGGGCTGAAAGTCTATAAAAACGTCTCTTAAGAACCCCTCCTTACTGAAAACTGAAAATAAAATCAAAATAAAACTTAATGAGATTAACCTAACACAGTAACAAAATTTGCAACACCACACTATAAGGTTAAAAAGAAAATAGTATAATAAAGGAAATACAAAGGCTTTGGCATGGTTTTTACAATCAACAATGGTTAATCTTGATATGTAGTTGTGAACAACTTCAAAACACTTAAGTTTAAAACTCTTGCAAGCACTTTTAATTGATTAGGAATGAATTCTAGATGCACAAAGATGATTGGACTGTGAACAGTAGTACAACTATATCTAAGAACAATTAACTCTTGCCGACCAAAAAGAAACGTATGATGCATGAAAATGTGTATAAAACATCTATAGAATATTCTTGTCAAATATAAATGAAATTAACTTTATTATAGAAATCATTCTGGGAGATTTCTAGGGAAGACAAATACTTACATTTCGACATAAAACAAATTGGATTATATCGAAGACACAATCTACCTTTTATCTATCAAACTCTTTTCTTCACCGAAGCTCTCTCTTAACCCCTGTTTGCACATAACTTCAGCCGTTAACAACCTTTGGAAATACCAACAGATATTTTTCTTACATAAATCTAGTGCGTATTGTTCCAGGTTTAATTATATGCAATGGAATGATACAAACTTGGAACATCAATCCATAATCTATGAACAGATTGGTAGAAGTATTCGATATATCTTGATAAAACTCTTAAATTCGTGGCAAAGCTTGTTGATCATGGCTTCTTTTTTTTTTTTTTTCCTTTTTTTTTTTTTTTAAACAACTTCATGACCAACACAGATCAAACATCCATCCAGTCTACATTGTTCTTTTTTTTTTTCATTATAACATACAAATGCCCATTTACAAATAATACACCAAAATGAATAAAAGTTTGGATACCAAAATGAAGATTTGTTCCAACTGATATAATGCCTTCAGTGTACAAAGGTCCATGTGAAAGTCTTTTCCATGTGTTACAGCATAGGGCACAGTTGCAGTACAGAAGTACTCTGAGAGCCATTCTTCCTTTATAAAATACTGCTGAACATCCAACTGTTGTCCATATAGTCATTTACGGAATTAACACATGTTTTACTGTAATCTTGGCCAGTATTGAGACATATCAGGTTCACTGCCAGGAACTTGAACTGGAACTGACACTCCAGGGGAAATGAGACCTGAAAATTGAGAGGGGAAATGGATATTTTAGTTTTTCTATACATAGCACAATTTTTGCTTTACCGTTTCACAGACTTGAGCTTGTATTCCAGTAAACATTAAATCTCACCATCTACCAGCCTGTGGAATTGGGGGGTGAGGGGGAGATGTATATATTTTAAAACCTATGCACATCTCACTGATTGTTGTTATAAATAAACTGTCATGTTTTCAGATAAATGCCAGAGCCTTGGCTCATTTGTATCAGTTGAGAATTCAGCCCAAAATACACTGAACAGTTCTGTTCTTTTGAAGAGTGTCTGGTTTGCTCCTGTTTATGCTGACACTTGCCCTTTTTTACCCTGATTTGCCTTTCTTATGCATGGGCTAATATTTCCACAGGTTCCCTGCCTCTTTGATAACTTCAAATCTTTAACAATAAATAACGTCTGACACAGACACGGTAAAAATGTGCCCAGTCCTGCAAACAGTTTCACATACACTTAACCTCATGAGTGTGGCTATCTCTGCTGAAATTTAATGCTGAAATAAATGCTGATTTAGAATTTAATCATACAGGGAAGATTTTGAGGGATGGGGGGCTCACTAAAGAGCTTGCCTCTGTCTTGCTATTTCAACACCACCTCTGCTAATCAGCTTTCTTTTCATCTAGCCCTCCAGAAGCAGCTTAAAAATCAGAATTTTTGCTGTAGTTTGCAAAGTTATACATCTTCATCTCCTGCCTGATATGGCAGCTACTAATCCCAACAAAGAGACCTCCCCCATTGATGGGGAGAGACTTCTGGCAGCAAATGCATGTGAAAAGCCCAATGGCCAGAGCAAGGAAGCCAGTCTGGCAGGAAGGCTGGGGGAGCACGGGGTCACTCACCTGTGGAAGTGGTGCCAGAGGTGCCCATGGGCTGGCTGTTCATGTGTGTCTGCATGTGAGGAGGGGTGTATGTATCATAGCTCCGTCCATTCACCGATGGACTGGTGGGCAGCATGCAAGAGTAGGAGGAGGTCTGGCTGGGTACCGGGGGCTGTGGGAGCAAAGGACAAAGTGTTAAGTGTCAGTGGAGGCAAAGAGAGCATCACACTCTTCGGCATGGATGTGCCAGACCTCAAGCAGCGTGCAGCAGCAAAAATGAGCTTCAAGTTTCAAATTCAGGGACCCCCATGTAAAGACCTATCTTGAAGCCCAACCAAGCAGCCTCTTCACAGAGGCTTTTGGTCTAAAAACCAAAGTGGACAGTCACTGGTACTTTTTCAGACATGTGGCAAGCAGATCCCTACATCTAGATGCTGATGGAGGTGCTCCATCCCTAAGCCTGAGTGCTGCCCTCGTTTATACCGTGTAAAAGGAAGATGTCTCATACCATTTGCAGCCAGAGACAGAGCCAGCATCTTACCTCACACTTGGTGGTGTCACTAAAATTACTCCACTGAGACACACAGGCTGGTCTTGCATCTGCAAGCCTGGGGCACACACACTCAGACCACATGTGGGTTCAGGGTGGCCGAGGCTCTGAAGAGGGTTCCCCAAACCCATGCATACATGTGCAGAGCCACAGCCACCCCAAACCCGTGCCAGCAACATCCCAGAATAGACATCTCCATTTACCTCAACTCCAACCCCTAAAACCCAGTCTGCCACGGGAGATGGCAGATGGGGGCAGGAGCTGAGGAATGGCACAGTGCTGGGGAGGGACCAAGCAGGGGTTTCTCCTGCCTCAGGCTGCTGGGTGAGTGGGGAGCAGCGCAGCCTTGACCCAGGGAGGCAGCAAGGGAGCAGGAAACAGGATGAGTAATTCCCATTCCAAGCGCACGAGACCCGACACATCCGCACGTATTCCCCGCCTGCACATCCCTGACATAAGCCATCTCCAGCACTACTGACAGCCTCCCTTGCTGAACACAGCCGCTGTGCTTTGGGAGAAGCAGCAATGCTCCGCGCACCCACAGGGAGATGCCTATGGCTCGGCTGCCCCGTCTCCCTCAGTGGCACTGCCTGGCTGCCCTGTCACTGTGACCACGTAGGCAGCGTTTTCCAGAGCGGCTCACGCGTGCCATGTCCCTGCCCAGGTGCCCAGTGGTGAATCAGGGGCCTCCTGCTTTCCCAAGGATCCCCTCCTGTACCAGCCTTTTGATCTTTTGTCATCTGCTCCCAGCCCGCTGCCGGGAACGGCGCCTCCAGCCTCCAACGTCACGAAACAGCGACCTAGCCAACATCATTTCTTTCCATAGACTTGCAAGACTCTAACTTTATTTGGTTAATTTTGGTTCAGCAATTAGTAACATCGTAATTGCCGCAGCGAAGGAGTCAGGCTCTCTAATCTGCTCGCCTGTCTCTAGCAGTGGTCAATGCTGTGTGCCTCAGACAAAGCTGTAAAACTCCCGTAATTGGCCAGCACCTTCCTAGGCCAACCCCACCATTAAAAAAGGAGGAATTTTGCATCTGAAAGGTCTATAGAAACAGACCCCAAAGGAATAGATTTCTTCCTAACCCAGCTGGTGATCAGCTAATGCTTTCAGGCATGAGGATTGACAGCTCTTGCAATTCTGGCTTAGCTGGCATAACCACTGATGCTAATCACATCCTTCCCTCTCTCAGGTGTTCCTAATGTGCGGCTGCCACGTTACCTACACCCAGAAGGTCGGATCCCTCTAGCAGCTTATTCAGGCAGCAATTTCCACAATACAGCTTCAGTGAGTTCCAGAGGTTAACCACCTTTTTTTTCCAAACAGCATTTTTTATCCCAGATTTGCTGCCTTGCAAATGTGAGGACTTTTCTCTTTTAAAATCTGGGGAAAGTGCTTGTTAAGCACGACATCTTGCAGTGCCCTTTCCCCTCTGAGTACCCCAAATAGGGCATCTTTTCAGATGCCAAGGAAGCCTTTGGGTGCAGGTTTTCCTGCAGCATGGATCCATAATCCCTCATCATGCGGAGGAAGGGCCTCCACCCATACTCCCACATGCCCCAGGGGCCGCCGAGTCCCGAGGGAATGTCGTGCCATGGCGTGGCACTGGACTTACTTGCATAGGCAGGTTGTTGGCCATGGTGAAGCTGGGCATGGGCGGCAGTGCGCTGTACGTGTTTGTGAGCGCCGTGTCCGTCCTGCCCAACATGGAACCTGATGTGAAAGAGGAAACTATAATAGAATAGACAGATAGATGGACACATTAGTTTAACCACAATTACAACTGACAATACAGTCTCAGAGTCTCATTTTCCCCAGAGGATGGATGGATGGATGGATGGATGTGAGCGGGTTGGTGGCATTACCGGGGGTGGTTGGTTGTGGGATCGGCTGGTAAACGCTTGTGCTGAAACTACTACTGATGGGAATGTGGCTGGGAGTGTTGCTGGCTTGTCTTCGCTGGTTCCTCAGCTTCTCTTCCCTTCTCCATTTGGCCCTTCTGTTGGAAAACCACACCTGGAAATATAGTATTTGAGAGACATGAGTGACCTTACAAGGACTAGAGGCACGGGGTCTCCCCCACGTAGCTCAAGGCCGTGGCTTGCAGTCGAGCACAGCAGCGGGTGAAAGCAAAGCCAGCTGCTGCTATTTTCCTGAAAGAGGGATATGATACCTGATCATAAATATGGTTTGCCCTGTGCTTTGATAAGCCAGAAGTAACAAAATCAGAATAGTAATAGTAAAAATAATAATAGCTATAATTGCAGAGCAAATCAGTACCTGTATCCTTGCTTCAGGCAGGTCTATTTTAGCAGCTAGTCTCTCTCTTGCAAACACATCGGGATAGTGGGTCCTCTCAAATTCTGCAGAAGGAAATATTCTTGCATTAGTTGCCGAGTTAAGGTGGCTGACTGTAAAGTCAGAGTTGTTCCTACACTGCCTGTGCTCTAAATGCTCTTAAGAAGCATCATTGTAAAGGCAAAGCTGAGCTTTCTGTCTTGTCTGTGTATTAGGAAGGAGGACGCCTTGCCTGCTGGGGAGTATTGCTATGGGGATGGGCAGGCTTGGGTGCAATGCTGCATCTTTCAAGAAGCAGTGAGGGCTTCAGCCTCCACTGAGGGGGTCCCCAAGGCAGCTCTGACCCTGTCACTAAGAAGCGAAATGGCACGTCGCTAAATAACAGCACAAAATAAGAACAAAGCTCCGCAGCAGGTCAGAGGCGAGGTGCGCCCAGGCCGGCCAGGGAAAAGGGCACCTGCTCCCAGCCCGGGGCAGCGGCAGCAGTGGGGATGGGCAGCAGTGTGGGGGCAGGCATGGAGGGCTCTGCCAGCCCCAGCTGCCTGCCCTCACCTCCCCGGCAGTGCTGGCTGGCCAGGGACACAGCACAGCAGGCAGGAGGAGATTTATCCCCCCGAGAGAAGCCCGGGGTGCAGCATCGGTGTTTCCTTACGATCTGGGCCCTGAATACTTTGCCTTTGAAAACCATTTTAACAGCTTTTCAGGGCATACCACGGCCACCAATGAATATTTGGAGCTCCGTGAATAAAAGAGCATGGAGGGAGCCACAGAGTTTAAATATATACATATATATAAGGCACAGGAATGCTGTGCTTACATTCAGCTGTTAATGTAGTCGGGGCACATTTTGCTTTTCTCTCCTGCTTCAGCCATAGGAAAATGTCACTCACCTTTCTCAAGGGCTTCGATTTGCTCTTGGGTAAAGGATGTCCTATTTCTCTGCAGCTTTCTTTTCAGCTGGAGTCTCATTTGGGCCTCATCTGAATCTTCTCCATTAGAGCTGATGGAGTTAGTGTTTTCCCCTCCTCCCTCCTGTTGCGGACAGCCATCTGTGGAAACGACAGTCAGAAAGTGAAATGCAGGTACCCTTGTTTTAAGATCCCTATCAGAGAAATAATGCAACTGCAAACAAGTTCAGCCATGTTTGCTGACACCTTCCCTTAAAAATATCTCGGATATCAAAGGAGCGCAGCGCTAACGACATGGGTAACACAGAAACATTTCAGTTTCCAGCCTTATCATAAACATCAGAGATGAGGAATTATGATCACCTGGTCTTAATTTCATTTTGTTTTCCCTCTGGAATAAAACCTGCATAAAAATACTTTCCCCTGAAAGTGATTCTTTCCATGAATCCCTGCTGGAGCGCCATGGCAGTCTCTTCTGTCTGCTGCATTTATTTACCTATTGCTATATTTAAAATAGTGATGTTCAGTATTTCAGATTATCTATAATCAGTAATTCCTATCTAATCAATTAGATGTTGATAGGTTTGCAGAAAATGCTATTAAGAAACCAAACCAAGCTTGTAATCTTTTTAAAAAAATATTTATCCAGTTTTTATTTGAATTCTGCACAGTCAATTTCATTTTAAAGGTTGTGAATTTAGAAGTGCCTGCATTGTTCTGCAGTTTTATTCAACTATTGTATGAGTGTGCATTGCCTTGACACCTATTACTGAGCACAGCTGTAATTATATCATCACCAAGAACAGGCTATAATTGCTGAAAATGGAATTTTATATTTAGATAAAAGGACTGTCCATTCTTTGTAATGTGTTGCACCAGAGAAAAGTAAGATTTCTTTTAAAATTTTAACATGTAATTTTAAAAGAAATAGTAGCGAGTTCACTAACTAGCTAAATACGCTGTTCTGCAGCTGAGCGTTTGGCATATCATTTAAGTGGTACATTTTTAATTAGGGCATTTCCACCACTTTTAATGTAATTTCTGTCATTAAACAGGGGAAAGTTTCATTGTGCTCGGCGCTCGGGCGGAGGCGGCTGCGGCCCGGGGCCGACTGGTGCTGGGGGGCTCCGCGGGCACCCCCGGCCGCCGGGGCCGGAGGGACGGAGGCTGCTGGCGAGGCAGAGAAGTCGTTGTCCTAAATGAGCTCTCCCTCTCCTTTCAAAGCATATTTTTCGAGGCGTTTTGATGTCGCATAAAGAGGGAGCCGGGGTGAGGGACGCATGGGCTACTTATGCTAATTCCCTTGAAAAGTTACGCCAAAAATAAATAGCGACACTCCCGCGACATCCTTTAAATATTGTGGGAAATCAACTTTAAAGTAATATCATTTATAATCGGCGAACAATGGCCCCGGTCTTCAAAGCTCGGGGGGAATTGTGACAGGATCTGGTGGGACCCTTTCAACCACTTTGAAATGTTTTAAAACCCGAACTTTCTCCTCCATTTAAACACAGGGATTCAGCGGCCGTGGTCACCATATGGGCGGCCGC
Source organism: Orthonyx spaldingii (assembly GCA_013397795.1). Lineage (NCBI taxonomy): Eukaryota > Metazoa > Chordata > Aves > Passeriformes > Orthonychidae > Orthonyx > Orthonyx spaldingii. The sequence continues at coordinate 321,463 of VZTJ01001821.1, read as the reverse complement.
AGCCCCATTGAGGCGGCCGGGGGCGGGTGAATAGCGGGGGGGCGGGGGGAGCCGCCTTTCAGGGCACACAAAGCCCCGGGCCCGGGACGGCCGCCGCGGCGGGGCAGCGCCCTGCCAAGCGCGGGTGGCAGCGCCGGGGGCCGCGCCCGCCCGCGGCGGGGCCGCGCTCA
>VZTJ01001821.1:281596-292235 GCA_013397795.1 Orthonyx spaldingii | reverse complement strand
TTTTTTTTTTTTTTTTTTTTTTTTGTGATCTATGCTAAGCACATTTTTTCCCTTGTTATGGTCTAAAATAGAGCTATTTCTTGAAAAATTAGAGTTCTTATAGCTATTTAGTGTGAAGAATGTACAGTCTTCTGAATTAATGAGATGTTTCTGGGTTTCTGCCTGGTGCATTGGGTAGGGACTGAAAGCAGTGAGCAACTGAAGTGTGTGGAGGAGCCAGTGTCTTTAACAGTGCCTTTCACAGTGTGCTCGCTATTCACGTGTGAATCATAACTCGTGCAGTAATGATGGAGCATAAACTTACAGTTTCAGAAGTGTAGAGAAGATGCAATAATGTTTTTGGTGTAGGAGAGCCTATTCCTCGGAGTTTCTCTGAGCTGATGTTGTTTGTGGAGGGTCATGAGTCAGGGATGTCTGTGTGGTTCTCAGCAGCCAAGCCTGGCCCTGCAGGTCAGTCTAAGTGACCAGAAAATCCTCCTGCAAGGCTGCCGTGCACTTTGGGAAGCCATGTTTTTGAAATGTGTCTACATGGAATATTGTATTTTTTCTCCAGTTTTAGAGACAGATTGTCTCGATTACATATTGTGATAGCAAACAAAGGGTGAGAAAATACTCACTCCAAGCAGAACAGAAGCAAATTTAACACCTCCAAAAAGCACTGACAATTACTTTCCTGGGCATGGCAATGTCACGTTTTTAAGGTGTAATATTTTGTAGTTCAGTCGCTGTTAGATGTTTGTGTGAGTCACTGTATTCAGGGTATAACTTGTTCAGTGGTAACAAATTCATCTGCGGTGGATCAGATACCACAGGTTTTCCTTGGAGACTGAAAAACTACCCATGCTGCACCTCTACCAGCAGGTTTTTTCCACTTAGGTGTGGGAACAGATGAAAATTTGGGTAAAAGAAGAATATATACTGATATATTCATCTTACAATAAGTGGGGAAAGTTTGAAGGTCCTGTGTCATTTGGAATGACAGAAATAGCCCCTGATGACAATATTCAGGGTTTTTCTGGGAATTCCCAGTAATACCAGGTCATATCTATTACATGACTTTTCCATGTAATACCCAAATACCTCCCTTGTCTGTGTGTGTATTAAATCTTTCAGACTAGCTGAAATCGGAACATTTCTTCATACTCCTAATTTGTTTTTTCTGATCAGTTTAAACCTGAGAAGTTGAAGTTCTTGTTAGGAATTTATCCCTATTTCCTTTAAAAAAATAACTCAGTTGTTCTCAGCCAGTGAATTGCAAACCTTTGCTTGTAAACCTTTGCAGTGCACTGAAGCTGAGTTACATAAAACATTGTGTGAGTGTGTGCATTTGAAGTACTCTGAGTGTGTGCATTCACACACCTACAGACAGGGCTCCCCAAATTTCTGGGTCTCTCGGAAATAGAATCTCTCTTTTTGTTACAAGGACACATTTATCTGCTTATAACCTGCTTTGGGGCAAGAATGTCAAAGGGATAACACACACATGTAAATTCCAGATAAAGACACATCAGGACAAGAATTTTTCTGTGTGTTCATTCTTACAAACAAGATTTACTGATTGGCACTGAGAGCCAAATGCTTCCTTCACATCCCCAGGTCACCAAACCCCACCAGGAACAGTAGCTAAGCTTGTACGATACAAGTGGATTCCAAAACAAGGCAAATTTAGAGCAAAGCCAAAAAGCTGGCAAATATTGAAACTGTTCCCCTTTTCTGGTCTTAGAAAAAAAAAAAAAATGTTGGTGTGTTTGCAATTGTCTGGCTGTTAATTATTGGTGTGCACCACAGTTGGGTCTGGAAGGACCCACACATGGACCTGAGCCTGCCCAGCTGGGCGGCAGCAGAGCTCTCTCTGCTTGCATTCACTCTCACACGGTTTCCCCAATGAAAACAGAAATCCAAAAGCAAACCCTGTCACTCAGGGGCAACGTATAGATTTGTCACAGTCCTTGGAGGACTGAGAATCCTAAAATCAATAGCTGGATTACACAGATCCTTATCTGTAGATGTCTCATCTGCAATAGATAAAGTATTGATGGGTTGCTTCATTTACTGAAGCATTTCGGATCTCCATGTGGGAAGGCACAGTGGAGCAGTAATTGCATTTTCTGGTGTGAGAAATACTTCTTAAGGAAGCCAAAGCCAAGGCATTTGATGGGCTGTGAATTGCTGCTGCCGCCTGCCACACATCTGAGCATACATTTGATTATGATATTGCTGCGCTACACATTTTTGCAATAGCAACAATACATTGCTGATTGAAGAACTGGGGTGCAGAGACATTGTACATATATGTGAGACTGTGTGTGTGTGTAGAGAGGGAGATAGTTTTTCCTGGAGACGTACATTTCAAGTGTTTGGTGCTGCTGTTTCACCACTCAAATCTCCAGGTACACATATCCAGTTTATACTAAATAGTGTGATCTGAAAAATCCCCTGAACGGCCAAATTAGTGGGACTATTAGGACACTAAAAAAACTCAGAACTCTAATATTTTATGTTATATTTTATGAGCTGTAGCAGTAATAGTGGGGGTTATTTAGCAGTAATAGCGGGGATTTGGGGAGTAAAGGGTTTATGGCCTGGGTATAAATTTCTTTTAGATCAAATATTGCTAATTACAGAGAGTTACAGGATGCAGAGCAGAAGTGCTACATGCATCAAACGGAGATCTGCATTGATTTAATAATATGTGATTAATACTAACCGTGTCTGGCAGAAGTGTGCATCGTAGCCCAAAGCCAGATTTACACCTAGATGTGAAAATCAGACTAAAGATGTGCAGGACAAAGCTTAGTCTCTCCGAGGCTGATGGAAGTTTACCCACTGCCCTTCCCTTTCCTGTCTGCTGCTCCGTGCTTTTCTGCAGATGTCACTTACTCGACCCACAATCTGCAGGTAACTGGGAAGAGAAATGACTCACATATTGCAGATTCTGCACTTGCATGTCCAGGTTTTCAAGACAATAGCGTGTTTTTCTAAGTTTTTTTTTCATGAAGTCCCTGTATCCCGCGTGATTTCTTTATGAGTCACATTCCGAATCCCCCTATTCAAACAAAAATCTCCCTTTTACTGTCTGATTTTGACTAACAGCCGTAACATCCTCAGACAGTTGTTTCAGAATCTGCTGCACTGTTTGTGCACATACCCACAGCTTGCATCCACGAATAAGTGTGTCCCAGGCTCTTAAATTCATGAGGGTGCAATGGAAGACCAGACACATCAGTAGGTGTTGAAATTCTTAGATAATAAGGAATTTACAGCAGTCTTATTGATTTTTTTTTCCCCTGGTCTTCAGCCATGTTTTTAGTGATGTTTATTGTACATAGTCATGTTCTTTGCATATTTGGAGGAGTAAATTAAGCATCTGTGTTGCATGCACATCTCTTGGAGCCTATGCCTAAAGCAAGATAAAAAAAGGATCTAAAATTAAGGAAATATTACATTTTCCTTAAAAATACCCAAAGAATGAAGCTGATACAAATAATCTGCTTTGTAGTAAACAGATAGAACCAAATTCACTACTTTTAAATACCACTCTGGCCGTTTCATTTTGAGTTAAACCAAACCACTGGAAAAAGCCGTGGCAAAGGGAGGAACCATCAGAGAGGAAGAATAGACGTTAAGAGAGAGTAAAGTGTAATGAGAAGAAACCCAATATTGACAGATCATGTAGAGCAGAAGGAGATGGGGTAGAAAAACGCAGTCAAACACAGACAGAAATATGCTGTTTAGCAGGAGGGAGCAGCTATGGAAACCAGCTCCAGTTTGCACGATTTGCCCTTCTCTACAATGCAAGGAAAGCTCTCTGCAATGCAGAAAACTTTCCAGAGCCTCAGATCCTTGGGGGAGAAGGATACAAAGGGAATAAATGCAGAGCCACCCGTGGGCTCTAAGCCATGACAGCCTTCCAGACTGACGCTTCCTCAGGGGTCCCACAGATCCAGCTCGGCTTGTTTTGGACATGAGGTGCCACCCACCTGCCCCAGCCTGGCTGTGGCACCAAACCTGCAGCTGCTTCCAACAGCTCAAGGATGGCCCAGACAGGCTTTTAGGCCATTTCTTTGTAATTAGTCCCTGATGCACACAGTGTTTGCTGGAGTGTGGTGATGGTCCTTGAGGGGGCCTTCTACAGACCCTGCTCCTAGAAGTATTCCTTATGTGCTTTTGCAAGGGATTTCACAGGGGATCTGCATTTTCCTGCTGCATGCAGAGCTGAGGGTCCACCTGAATCTTTGCAGGCTCAGGTGTCTGTGCTTAATTTTAAAGCAACATCCAGGAAAGGAACTGATTTTTGGTTAAGAAAAAACCAACGAATGCATGGTTAAGGTAACAACAGAGCAACGCAACCCTTGTATTACAGAGCTTGGAAATAAATTAGACATGGTTAGGTTTGATGTGTTGTTTTGCAAATGACTTTGGTCTTGTGTTGCACAAAACAATTTTATTTTGCTGATATGAGATACTCCAAAGTAATAAAGATTCTCTGAGTATCTGGCACTTGCTTAATACTAGTAATTTGTGTTGATTGTGTGCACTCTGTATTTTACCACTGTTCAGCCACCTATAAATCAATCACCTGAGGAATTCATTGAAAAAACTGCAGAAATGCATTTCTGAGCACAAACCTCTCACGCAGTAGAACACTGAAGTTTTATTAAGTGGATTTTACCTCCAGGAATAAAACATTGCACGCACTCATTTTGCACATTTTTAATTATATTTTATTGCTCAGCAAAGCATATCTACAGATATCCTCAAGTACACTGAGAGCTGGGGTTGGGTTGTGGTGGAGCAGGTCTGCACCTGTATCTGGGGGGGTCACTGGAAACTGGACGTGCAAGTTCCCACATGGCAGCAGAAGCTGGATAATATCAGCAGTTTGTATAGGCTGCTTTAGTGCAGATCAGATGTAGCAAAAGAACTCTTCCAGCTTGTGCATAAATGGCAAAAACAGAGAAAAATATTACTCTGGCAGCAGCTGCTTTCCAACCATTAACGCCACTGTCACAGTCGTTCTGAAAGGCTCTTTGGCGGTGGGTTCATAACATGGATTAAAAGCTAGAAAAATGCAGTGTCAAATAGCACAGCTGTATTCTTCCAAGCACAAACTAAGGCATCAAACACAGGAAATCACAATGTTACAGTCCAAGCACTTTTTTTATCAAGGCAAGAAGGTGTTTGTAAATGTTCAGTGTCTAGGACCTGCTAGAATCACTTGTGCCTGATTTTCAGAGGCTTTGTGCACCTGCCCCGGCATGGGAAGAGGCTCTGGATCAGGCTCTGCTTGCTCTTGCAAGCTGCTAAGCACTGGCAATTTTCACCTACTGTGAAAACTTGACATATGTGTATGTACATGTATATCTATATAAAATATACTATATATTATATAAAAGTGTAATGGAGAAAAAGGAAGAGCCCAGATGCTAAGTCAGAACTCCAAGTGATCTCTTATTTTCACTTGTATCTGCAGAATATTATCAAAGTATGAGCTGCACAGTGCAATAGGAGAGGGAATCAGTCTTTGAGATCTTAGATCCATGAATGATTACCTCTGACAACAAGAAAACCTAACCACACCTCCAACTTTAGGAATGGTCAATATAAGCACAAAAATCCCCACCAGTCTCTGCCCTGAAACCAAGTTCTTAACTTTAGGATTGCTTTTATTTGAGTTTTTTACACTTCAGCAAAATGCAGCAGAGCTTGACAAATTCATTTTGCAAGAGAAAGTCTGCTACAACTTGTTTGCTTTCTGGGTTTGAAATGGGGATGCAGTGCAAAGCATTCCTAAGAAAAGGGAATTTTTTTCATTGCAGTTAAACTAAATTTTACAGGGACTGGCACACCATGGTACACACTGGTAGATATTAGCATTGGTTAATAAGCAGTGTTGTTAAAAATCCTTGTGCACATTTCAGGTGCAGTTCAGTTATTTGAGCTCGCAGATTTTGCCTTCTCAGGCAAGCCAAATGAATTTATTTTGCAAATAAGATTTTTTTGAATGCAAATTTACAACTAGTGTTAGAATAGCAAGAAATTATTGTTAGAAACTAATGTATTCTGTCAGGACCCTGAAATTATAAGTATGCATTGAAGTGGATCATTCAGCTTAATCTCCAGTATCTTTGACTTCACTAAGTAGGTCAGACCAGCAGTGAATGCAGATGTCATAAGATAAGGTTAAAAATCTAAGCAAAAATACAGAAAATGAGCTATCCCCAAACTTGGCAACTCAAAGAATATTAAAAACCCTCAAACCTGTTCTCAGGTGAGATACTATATTTGCAGAAGGTCTACATACAATTTTCTTTAAAAAACACCTACTCAGAGGCAGCTGTTGGTGGCAGAGGCCATCCAAGGAGAAATGAGATTATATATTAGTTCATTAGGACTCTGTCCTTATTTTGCACAGGGGGTTGTCTGCAGACAGTGGGACAGCTCGGACAAGACAGACACGTGTCCTTGGAAATCCCATCCTGAGCCGCAGATCTGCTCTTGAACAGCAGGAGCCACCCCAGCCATCCCGGGAAAAGGTGCCTGGGGCTCGTGTCTCATTCAGGCTACCAAATGCTGAGGAGCTTCACAGAAAATGACTTTCCATGTTGGTGCTGCATAAAAACATCCCCAATATCCCCATGCCTGCTGTCAGGGGTTTGGGTTGTGGTAACTGAGGCGGGGTCTGGGATGCAAGGCAGCTCTGGGGATGTGTCCAGCCTGGGAGGGGGCAGAAGTCACACCCCAGCCTCGTGGGGACAGGGTGTCACCAGGGTGGGTGGATTCTGAGATGTGCCCCGGGCTGGCATGTGCCAAGATGTGACCAGGGATGGCATTTGCCATGACGTGGTTGAGAGCAGCAACTGCCCAGGGGCAGGGCTGGGGCTGGGCGGGGGACAGAGCCATACCAGAGTCACGGAGGTGTCCCCAGGCCACCTTGGTCTGCCAGCCCCCATGGGCACAGGGGTGAAGTCTGGGCACTGCCCTTTCTGTGGGAGTTCCTGGGTGCTGCAGGGCACCTCTGCAAGGTGACATCTGGGCAGGTGGCAACAGCCTTGGCTGCTTGGAGGTGTCACTGGATGGGGAACAGGAGGGTGTTGCCAGGAATTAATATGCACAAATAATGTGCAAAGAGACTTAGGCCTTGGGGCCACTGATTCAAACCTGCAGAAGGTCTGGGCAGGGAGGAAAGGGCAGGGAGAAGTGAGCACTGGCCTGGGGAGGTGATGCTGTCTGAACTGGCCATGGTGGCTGCTGGCCCTGTGGCCCCATCTTGCCTTGTGAAATGGTTCATCAGTGCCTTTCATAAATTCATGGAAAGACAACAAAATTAGCATATTTAGGGGTTCCCTCTGTCTCCGATTTTTGGGGATTTCCTTTCCAGTCAGGTGGACTGGAGATATGCATCTGAAGGGAAACCGAGGTGCCTACAGAAGAACCCGACCCTGGGGAGACCCCAAACAACAGCAAGTATCACCTGCCTCTGGAAAACCTGTCAGAGCCAGGGCAGCTGGCAGCTTGGGAAGAGGCTGGCGCTGTGCTGGAGTGCCACCTGGTTCTGGGAGCATCCTGGTGCTTCACACGGGCTTTCCTCAAACTTTCAGCTTCCTGTGCTAGAGGCCGAGGAGGTGTGGGAATTACTGACACGGGACGCTGATGTAGGATGCTGATGTGTAGTGAGGGAGCTGGCATGCATCCTGCTCACGTGGAGCCGTAAACTGAGGCTGGCCATTGCTCCCTGAGGTTGGGGGAGACCCTGGGGGAGGATGTCCCAAGCTGGGACTGAGCCTGCAGTGTCACGGTGGGTGCCACGGGCTGGGTGCTGGCGGCACTGAGCCCTTGCTGGGCCAGGCTGTGCCTGATGCTCTGCCCTGAGCCCAGGGCGGTGTCACCGCGGCGGCAGCCCAGGACGCCCAGGCTGTCACCCTGGCTCACTCCCGCTTGGCCTGCCAAGCCAGCGGCACAGGGGAGCCCGGGGATAATGCACCGCATTGTGCTCTCCCAGCACCTTTTCCCGTTCCACAATCTCACCATTGTGCGCCCTTTATCGCTGTTAAACTCCAGATGAACATCAAGGGGAAAGAAGTTCATCAAAACAGGGGCGAAACAAAAGGCTTTTAAAGCGCTGTGAGGGTGCACCAGGCAAAGCAGAGGCAGAAGAGCTGACGTTCAATGCAGACAAGCTCGGCGGGGCTGCTCTGACGGGCCCCGGTGCCATCCCGCATCCCGCGTTCGGGAGCTGCCGGAGCCATCCCCGCCGTGTTCCCGGGAGCAGCCAGCAAGGGCCTGGGTGGGAGAGCACTTTATGCTTTATTCATACCAGTGAGCGGCACTTGCTGCTCAAAATATAAATACTGAATGTTGTTTGCTAATGAAGTGCTCTCTAATGACAGCTGGGAGGCTTTAGTTTTTCCCAGGAATAAGCGCTGGGAACTCAAATAACCAGGAATAGTTTTGCAACTCACAATCATGTTAATAAGCTATAAACTGTGCAAAATGTACCAGCCGCTGGAGAATTGTAAAATCTGGTTGCAACTCATGCACAATCTCTTTTTTTTTTTTTTTTTTTTTTTTTTTTANTTTTTTTTTTTTTTTGACTAAAAAGCAAAAAGAGACCTAGTGGGAGATGGGGTGAGGGAGGAGCTGTTTATGAGATTAGCACTTCTTACCAAGGGAAGGCAGAGTGGATCTCCTTAAGAAGATGTCCATTAGCTGAGGTCACGTTCTGAAAATGAGCCTGAGGTCTGCTTCAAAATCCCTGACATCCAGAACAAAAACCAGCTGGTGATGTCAATGGGATTTTGATCTCAGAAATAAATATTTATTATTTACTTGATTACTTACCTTTCTCCCTTAAATGAGAATCTTCTTTTTGTTAAGGCAAGTTTGCATCTTCCCATTTCCCATTCAGTAGCTGCTCCAGTCCAGTGAGAGAAAACAAAACAAAGTGGAGAAGAAAGTGAGAAATGTTTCGGCCTACAGAGAAGGGGGGAGGTGGTGAAAAAACTCATAGTCTCAGAGAAAATAAAGCATGATTTTTTCAAATATCTGTGGAGAAATACACTGATTATGGATTTGAGGAACTAGATCATGGAAAAGAAAGAGAATGTGTCCTATTTTCCAGTCTTGCAATCACAGAGCGTACCAAATTCCAGTTGAGGTGATGCTTATTTTGTGCCAGAGAGACAGCATATGGCACAAAGCAATTTTCATTCCCAGCGCTAGGTAAAAAGTTTGTTACCACGGGCTTACATGGGGATTGATTTATTCAACCCAAAAGTGGAAGCCTGAGGATGATGGGCTGAAAAGTCTGTTTTGGTGGGTAGTACTTTCTCTGTTAAACGCATAAAGTAAAATGTTTTGTAGGCAGAATGATATTTTTACCTAAAAACCACTCCTGCTATTAGTAGCCAGAAGAACAGAAAGCAGCAAATAAAAATAAATATCAGAGAAGGTGAAAAAAATCCTCTTACAGTCTTGTAATATCAAGGCCAGCCAAGCCCTCTCCACGATCTTATTTTTAAAAGTGACCCATGTAGGGAATATATGTACCAAAGAAATCCGTGGGCTGAGGTATTAGGTGGTGTGATCCAGACAAAGGATAATTTTTTAAGTTCATATAATGCAGAATACAAAGCTAATCCACAGCTACAGAAAGCCTGCAGGTTGCTACAAACCCCCCAAGAAAGCCTCTGCGAGAAGGGGTAAACAATTAACACAAATTTTAAATCAATGCGCTGTCACCTTAATAGCCAGCGAAGTCAGCTAGGATGGGTGTAATATGATGAGACAGTTTAATTCTTGTTATGACATTAGCTGCAGACTTTTACAACAGCTGAAAATGCTGGAGTGAGAAGAGTTTCCAATTATCACTGAGCTCCAATACACAACTCTGGATTAGACTGAGGCATGAACAAGGACTCCTCAGTCTGGAAAGCAACCTGGAGCAGAGGCTGTGGAAGTTTCCAAAAGCCAGTGAAGATATTTTCCCTTCTCCCCTCTTGCTGATACATCCCTGAAAAGGTTTTATTTCAGATAAAATAAGCCCATTTTTAAGAGCCTCGCAGTGAAACCAGCTCCTGAGCTGTGTGTGCTACAGTATTATACACCATAAATCCCTACCTCCAGGAGGTGAACCGAACCAATCTGAAACGATTCTGTTTTCCCAGCATTAAGCTTCAAAAAATTAAAAGTCACCCAGGCTTGAAGGCAGATAGACAGGTAATAAGCCATGACAGCACTTCACGGGAATCCACAGGAATAGGCAAGTAGGTCTGGGTGTCAGCCATATAAATATGATCATCAGACCCAAAGCCCCGAATAATGCCGCCAAGTGTGAGCATGTCCACATTAAAGGCAAGTGGGCTGTGAACAGGAGCCCGAGGCAGCGGCGAGTTTAGCTGAGGGCCTGCCGGCTGGGGAGGCTGCACCCCTTCCCCAGAGAAGGGCTAAGAGCCTGGAAATGCAAATCCCTGAGCTGGGAACCGGCTGCAATTCCCACATCAGCAAGAAGGCTCTCCTTCGGGGTAACACAGTTGTGCTCACTGGCAGAGGATTTGTGTTTTCATGATTTGAGAGGTTTTGCCCCAGTTCTATTTTAGAGCTTGTTCTTGATCTCTCGCTCTTCTTTTTTTTTTTTTTT
>VZTJ01001821.1:199613-281581 GCA_013397795.1 Orthonyx spaldingii | reverse complement strand
TTTTTATGTCTGTTTTGTCTTCTCCCGCCTTTTTTTTTTTTTTTTTTTTTTTTTTTTTTTTTTTGTAAACCTCGCAAGAACAACACTCCTCCTGGACCTTATTTACACAGGAAAATTTGTCACAACAAACCATTCACTTCTTCCATAGGTTTTATCCAACTCTTAGGGGCAATTGCAAATGTGGGAAGTAGCTGAGTGGTTTGAAATAGTGACTCTTTAATCCAAAATGGTACCATTTTGTGTGGCTTGTGTCACATTGCTCTGCCTTTTTTTATATTGCTTTTGGAAAAATTGGGTCACTGTTTCCTTTTCAGATCATAATGAGAGAAATCATTTTGTCAGGCTTCTCCTTGTTCAATCCTTCTGGGTTTCCTCCATGTTATTTCCCGTAGCTGGGAATAGAGGCTTTGGAAAGGAGAAAAGTAGACTGGTAAGAGGATAACTGGGAAAAGCCCTACCCCGAGTGGGAAAAGGTCTTCGCTGAAAAATAAGTTATAATTCACTAAAAGGACTTTTCCACTCTCATGAAAGCCCCATGAGTGCTCCACATTGACTGATTACATCCCAGAAGTCTCCCCCTGCTTCCAGGCTGGGTAAGGCCTTTGATGAAAAGTAAGTAATCTCTCTCTAAAATGCTTTTTCCCATTCTTTTAAAAGCCCCATGAGTGTTCGCAGAAGTCACCTCGGGTAGCCTGGACCGCAGGGAGCAGCAAGGGTCCCACAGCCTGGGGTACTGTCTGGCAGCAGGCAAGGAAAGAGAGGGTGTCACAGAGGGAGAAAAGCTGACATTCCACTCAAACCCCCCAAATCCTAGCTGGAGCGACCTGTCTGAAGTCAATCCTTGTTTTTTCCTTTACAACACTCTATATTTGGCAACTCATTTTTAAAAAGGTTGACCTGAAAAGCTGCTGTGTCATGCAGTACCTTATTCTGCATGGTAAGGTAAGATAATTCCTCATTAAAATGGTTGGCTTCCAACTTCCTCCCCTCCCTGGTGAATGAATAAATAAATAAATACACCTAAATATGTCCTGGATATGCTTTCTCTGCTATTTCCAAAGCAGAGAGAGAAGCTCTGGGTCTGACATGCATCGTCCTCTCCCAGCTGTTCCAGGGGCTAAAGGGCAGCTGAGGGGTGGTTGTGGGGTGGTTAAGAGGCACTGAGGGGCATCCTGGGGACACTTATACCCCTTGCAGGTGGCCTGTGTCCTACAAAACACTCCTTACCTGCCTGGATCTGTGCTCATCCCCTTCAGATGCTGTTTCCCTACCCTGGTGCCACCTGCCAAACTCTTAGTTCAAGATGTCACTTGCTGTCTGCTCCTCTCCCAGAAATTCACCTCCAGCTTTTTTATTTCACGATGCCAAATCCCTGGAGTGAAAAGGGGATTTCATGCCTTTATATGGAATTGCAAACCTGTATTAAGCCTCCAAAGATGTTTTTATCAAAAAAATCTCGACAGCTGCCAACTTCCCTAAATCCCAAACTATCATTACACATTTAGTCTTAGGGGATTTTTCTGGTTCTTCCCTCCTGACCCAATGATAAAGCCAAGTTAGTTTGAGATTGAAGATTCATTTATCTCTCCTTGGCAATATCCCTATTACTGCCCACAATCCTTCCCAATCTTTTTAAACAACATCCTGCTATTAAAGCCACTTGGCAAGCATTTAAAGCCCTGGGATAAGTTAACCATGCACAAAATATCTCACTTGGGGAAGGTTCCAGCTATAAAAATAAATGGTTTACGTTCTGAAGGCTGTGGTTCAGGATGGGTATTCTTCATTTTTGAAGAGAGGTCATCATAGCTGACAATAAAATTATGTAGGACCTGATCCTCCCCCACTGAGCTCAACAGCAAAATCCCTCCTGATTTCAATGGTGTTTTCCAGGGTCAGTCGCCGGGAAAGCCGACATTCCACAAAGTTGCTGAAAATCTATAATTGGATATATTAGGAGGGCTTTCAAAGAGATGTCAGATTTGGAGGCTTAGTGTAAACTGTGCTGCAAAGGGGATCATTTCGTATAACCGAGTCAGTAAAGCTTTTTTTTTTTAGTGCTACTTTTCTGCCTGATCCCCGACGACGGAAACGCTAAGCTCTGGAGACTCACCATCAGCACGGAGGAAGTGCTGGGAGCCTGGTCGGAGTGTGAGCCACTGTCTGGTGGGAAAGATTCTGCCAAGTGACCTGGTGTGAGCCATGAGGGGTGTAATCCTGCAAGTGTTTGATCCAGTGGCTTTGCTTACGCTACGGAGGTAACTCGTGCGTGTAAGTACTGGAATACCGAGCCCTTATTTTCATGGTGTTGCTGGTCTGCTGTCACAACACATCTCTTTGGGAGATATGATTGAGAGTTTTGATGAATTTTGCTGTGCCTTACATGTCTATATTTAGTAAAATGCAGCTCTGTTTGTTTCTTTGGAGCAAGATATGGATTTATCCCCCAAATGCATTTTTTTAAACTCATGGGCTGTACTTCAAAGTGTTCTTTAAACTTTAGAAATGCTCACTGGTAGCTCTTTAGGAACTGGAAATCTTCCATTTCTACTTACATGGTGCTTTTCTGGCTGATGAATATCATTTTCCCTTTGGTTCTCATGCAGAGAAAGGGCCACTTGGCACATGGCAGCTGTGCCAGGCAGGGCAGGCACAGGGACTGCAGCCTCAGGAGGTGGATGCCAATGTGCCTGAGGGATTCCACTGTTGTGGGACCTCAGAGAAGGGGCACAAGGTTGGGGTTTGTTCCAGATTGCTTCACCCTTGCAGCAGCCTCATTTGTAAATTTGTGTGGGTCATGTCTCCTCCAGTGTCCTTGTGCTATCTGCCCTGGGTGTGCAGGTGGTGACAGGGAGACCCCCGCAGCTCCCACGGGTGACACTGCCATTGCGACATGCTGCAGGTCCCCTCTGTGTTTCAATCACACTTTCCCATTGCTTCTTCTTCCATACTGTCTCCATGGAGCAGTTCTCCACGAGGCCACAGTCACAAAGCTCACTCCTCATCCCTAGAGAGCTTGATTGTTTTTTCCCTTTCCTTTTCAGTAAAAGCTGAAATTCAGTAGAAGCTGACGAGACCACCATGGAGAAATGCTGGTTCACCACATTGGCTAGTACCAGCTTGATCTGGCTCCAGCTCTGGGATGTGCAGCCTACAGACACAGTAACGAAAAGAAATATTCTGAAAAGGATGAGTCAGCTGGAGGCCAGCGGGGAGAGCATGCGGGATCTGACTGGAATTTAAAAGTTATGAGGCTACACGTTGTTTTGAGCCCTGCCAGAGGAGAAACTCAAATACGTGAAATGCTTTGTCATCTGGCATGATTATGTTACTTTGCTGATTAGCTGGTAAACTCTTTTCAAAATGCTTTTAGACAACAGCAAGCTCATGAAATATAAAAACTTCCTGTTGACACCACTGACAAGGGCCTGCTTTACATGTTAATGCAAACTGTCTTCCCCAGAACCCCACCAGACTGTTGAACAGCCATGAAATTCTTTTTGCTACCTATTAGAGGACTTACCCATTAAAACAGTTGAGGTATCTTCACACCTTCACTTCTATGCTGATGTGAGCTGTCAGTACATCCACACTGGTAGTGCAGTCTGGATTTCTCTGCTTGATTTGCTGTGTGTTTGTACCAATTGGCACACCAGCAGTTTTGTGTGAAGCTTCTTCGCTCACTCCTCCAGCCAGGCACCACCACGTCCTTCCTGGATACTCTGGGAAGCAGTGCCCAGCATTCGTATAAGTTGCAAGGCAGATAACTTTCAAAATTTGAAGTTTTGGCTGTAAGGTTCTTTGAATAAATGACATCAGAATTACTTCTGTTTGTTGTGTGGAAATGCATACATCCCACTCTCCCTTTGTAAACAGCTGATACTCCCAGTCCTACTGCCCAACCTGGTCAGACTAGTGGGGAGAGTCCATGCTTATTTCTGGAGCACCTCCAAGCAGGAGTTTGGGAAGGAAATGCTGCTGACACCGGCTGTGACTGGCCATCCTTAACAATTACATTATGTCTGCCTTTCCTGCATCCCTTCATCTTTCCTTCCATTGAACCTGTTCATTCACAGGGCTTGCTGACATAAGCTGTGTAACTGGTCATGGAAAACATGCGTGTGCACTGCTGAGCACGAGGCACAGCTGATTCCTGCCTCCTCTTGAAGGAGGTCCCTCTCTCATGTGTGGATAAATGAGCCTCTAGTTCAATCAGAGTAAACCAGAACAGGTAATTTCCCTGAGTTATCTCCTGTAATCTTTGGTGGGAAGCAGGGCAGTATCGGCAGTGTTTTATTGCTCTCACGGACATGGTGTGAGAGGTTATTCCCCAGCTGCCTGGGATGGTTAGCAAAGGGCCTGCAGTGGGCTCAGAGCCATTAGCAGCTTTCACCGAGGACTTGTAGAGGACCTTTGCACTGGGAAAAGAGGCACTGGTGAGTTTTAGACATGGCAAGCTGGTTTTCAACCCAGGAAAGTGCTGGAACAAATAATCGCACAACTATTTGTAGACACCCAGGGGGGAGTTACTGATAGGGATTTGTCAAGAACAAACTATGTTAAATCACTCCAGTTGTTTTCTGTGACAGGGAAAGTCCTGCCATGTGGGGACAAGCGGTGGATGGACCCCTTCCTCCAGTTTTCTCTTGCTTCAGGAAGGCAGTGCTTCTCAGGATGTTTTCTTGAACAAGGTTGGGCAATGTGGGTTGGATGAAGGGATCATGCAAACCTCCAGTGACAACAGGACAGCAGCAGTGGATTCAGTGCTAGTTTGAACCAGCAGTGTGTTGGGCTCAGGGGTGGTCAGCCTTGCAGCCAACCACTGCTACGTTGTTATTCCTGTCCTGGATAGTGGAAATGGTATTACCCAATTCTGGTCTCAGATGACCCAAAGCAAAGAGGACCATAGGCACTCAGGGAGGTGGGATGGCATGCAGGGAGACCATGTGGGGCCAAAAGGAGCAAGGTACAATGTGGGAGGGACAAGTGTGATGCAACCAGGGATGGGGTGAAGCACAGCCAGGTGGGTGCCACGCTCCCATTTGGACATTTTGCTTCAGGAGAAACAGAGAGGCTTGAAGAGCCTTCAGAGTTGAGCGCTGAAAATTATGAAAGACCTGGAAAATAGGATTTATGAGGAACAGATGAATGACCTGGAGTTGCTGAGCTTGAAGAGGAGGAGGTACTGAGGAGGAAGAGATTATGACAACCTTCAAGTACGTTAAAGATGGTGACAAAGGAGAAGACTTGCTGTCTGTGTTCCTCCTGGGTAGGACTGGAGAAAATGGGCTCAGTGTGTCGCAAAGGGATTCCGTTCAAACCAAAGTCTTCCCTGACAGCAAGGCAATGAGGTGCCAGGTCAGGCTGCTGGGATAGGCCATGGGAGTCTCAGGGATCCAGGGGATCTTGTCTTAGTGCAGAGGGATGGTCTAGATGATCCACTGATATTTCTGGCCCTTTAAAAATTTTATAATGCCGTGAAACAATCCTATGGATTTCATTAGGATACCTCCTGGAATAAAAATTCCTCCCTGGGCTGTTCCTTTGCCACAGCTCACCTGTGTGATGCTGCGCTCCGGTGCGAAGTGGGTGTGAAACGCTGCTGCTGGGATGTGTGGCTGTCGTACACCTCCGCTCCAAAGTGCAAATAACTCCCCGGGCTGCGAGCCGGGGGCCGGGCCCGTGGTAAGCCAGGGGCTCTGATTGATGAATTTTCACAGCAGGTGAGAGCAGCAAGAGACACACACATTACAGATTTCATGTACAGATAGTAGCGCTCAGGAAGACAAATTGAGTGAATACCTCAGGATGTGGCTGCTGGGTCAGCCTCCGGCATTACCCAGTGGCAGACAAATCCCTGCCCTCAGCCCTGGCATGAGGCACCTACTGAGATGGAGGGGGTGACACCGCTCCTGTGGCCAGCTCCCAGTTTTCCTCATTACCTGCTCTGAGATTCTCTCAAAGATAAGAGGCCCTTGTGCAAAGCCGCTAATTTAGTCCCAGCAAACAAGAAAATAAGTCTGGATGTGAAAGGCTGGTGGGATTTTGACAAGATGCATGTAGAGGTTGGGCGACTAGTCTTAATTAGGCCATCTTTGTTTACATTTGATGTTTATCAGCTAATTGGCATGGCAAGGTGTGAGTCACACAGCTTCCCTCTGGCATGAAATCAGTTCGCAGGAGAAAAACTGGGAGAACAAATGATCCCAATTATAAGAAAACCCACTGTGCTAATTACCATCCCACGGACTACGGAGCCTCCCAGCCGCGTCCTTGCCCAGCCGCCCGCCCCGGTGTCTCCCCAGCACGGCCCAGCTCCGGCACGCCCCTCCCGCCCCGGTGCCCAGCCCCTCGCTCTGCCCGGGACCCTCCTCTGGCACTGCAGGAGCAAAGGTGATGCTTCACCAGCTGCTCATTTCATGCCCCACAGCATTTCCTGGGGACTAAGCCTGCTGCCTACACTGCTGCCCTTTTTATTTTCCCCTCCATGCTTATTTTTGGTTTGGATTGGTGGAGACCATGCTGCAGCAGCAGCTCATGGGGAATGTCTCATGCTCCCAACGTTGTGATACCCATCGAGTCAAAGCCTGGATGTTTGCTACAGTGGAGCTGGACTGGAACCTCACTGCTTAGGCTATTAAAACCAACAGTCAGACCTTGCCTTGACTCTTTCCTCCTTCCCTTCCCCTTTTAAAAAATATTTTTACACCATCTATAGGGTGACCGGTTTCCTGCTCTACCCTCCTTCTACTGCCATGGCACTTTGTTGCATGTGCTCAAACGTATTTTAGGTATGTATGTGCATATGTACTTACTGTAAATCTCCCCCTCTCTCCATCCTTCAGGGAAAAGTGCTGCCCCTATACCCTTTCAGGCCTTTCCCCTATACACCGAGGGTCCAGTGTGCAGGAATGTTCCTTGGCTGCCCCTGAGTTGAATGATGATCCTGCAGGCTTGGAAAAGCCACAAAGCTCAATGCTCTCTGT
This sequence comes from Orthonyx spaldingii, assembly GCA_013397795.1. Classification (NCBI taxonomy): domain Eukaryota; kingdom Metazoa; phylum Chordata; class Aves; order Passeriformes; family Orthonychidae; genus Orthonyx; species Orthonyx spaldingii. The sequence goes on along the minus strand of VZTJ01001821.1, from coordinate 274,595 downwards.
CTCCCTGTGTCTCTCTTGTCTTCCCTTCTTAGTAGGGGTAACAGATGGCTGAGGCTTTCACCAACAGTCCCGAACACATTGTCACTCCCAACTGAAAGTGAAATATTCAGTGGCATTTAAATTAAATAGACTCTAATGCTTCAGTAATATTAATTACGGTTTCATTCATCCCTGGCCTAATAAATCAACACATAAAGATAGGATGATCCTGTGGCTGGCAGCAAAGCAGGGCTATTCTGCCCTTTGTAAGGTTATGCACACAAAGCCCCCATTCTTATAGGGACATGATGGCCCCCTCAAACATCTGTGCTCAGCACCACTTGAGGAGAAGCCAAAGTGGTAACATTTAAACTTTTCTTGTCCAATTTGTCCACGCAACAGGGCTCAATTCAACAAGAACTTGCAAGTGAAAATTATAAAACCCATGTTAAGTGGGTGAAAACTTTTCAGTGTTTTGGCCAGGGGGTGCAGATTTATTCTGGCAGCTCCAAGAAGCCAAGGGCAGGGCATCCATTCTCATTGCTGAATTTGTTACCCCAGCTTCAACCTTTAAAAGAGGGGGTTGGGGGTGGAGAAGGCTGGAAGGATTTGAAAACCTCATGGTGCTAAGCTAAATTTCAAGATTTGGGGAGGCCCTGGGCAACAATTTTTCACACAATTTTTTTGTGTGAATACCACAGGGGAAATAAGCTCTGTACTTCACCAACAACAGGTTTCCCCCCCTCACCGCTATACATATGTAAAAGGAGGCTAATAAAACGGTTGAAGAAAAGATCGCTGCTAGTAAATCTTCTGGAGACAAAACCCTCCACTTGTGATGCTTCAAAGCTGCCCAGAGCTACCAGTTTACCCCAAAAGTCCCAACCCAGGGCTGCTGATTGGGAAATAAAAAGCCCTGTGCATAAAAACTTCACTCCAATTGTTATGCAGTGAATGTGACGTTTACATACAGCAGCTTTACTTGACCAAATGACTCCCAAGTATACAAATGAAGAGCTTGTCACCTACAGTTTGTCTCCTTTGGAAAGCTCCAGCTAGAGTAGGTTTACAATGAAAATAAGTATATTATAATGACAAAGCAATGCCATATCTTGTAAGTGCATCACAGAAAGCTGGAGCAGCTGAAAAAAGAAAATGAAACGGGAATTTAAAAAAAGCCGCAGAGGGAAGGTGTAAGTGAGCAGCAGCCCTTGTGGGAGGCAGCGCAGAGGAGCAGGCTCCTTGGCTACCCCCTCCGCGGTGCTGTCTGTGCCGGCAGAGATCCCGAGGTGGCCGGGCAGCAGCCGCGTGGATGGAGCCTGCTCCTGCAGGTAGCGCACACCGGAGCGCCGCCGCTCCGCTCCTCCCCTCCGCCCAGCCCGCGCCGCTGGGAACGCGCTGCCGGAATGACGCCGTGCCCGAGAGCCGACCTGTGCTTAAGTGCTTAACAAAGGGATTTTCAGAGCCAATTCCTTAAGCAGAAAACTATTTAAACTATCCTGGGACTAAATGCTGAGGAGCTTACCCTAAATTCTCACAGGTGGAGGTTTCCACTAATCCTGCTGGACCGCATCATGCCTTCTTGTGGTTCGTGCTGAGCCAGTAACACCAGGGCTGTGTAGTGCAGGTATTTCTGTCCAGGTGTTTGACCGATGGTATCTGCCACTGTCAGCCTGGGGTTATCCCACTTAAGCCTCATTAGCTGCTTGGATAAGCCCTCCCTGTCGTTAATGTCTATCACTTTGAGACCTTTTCGTATGCTTTCTCTAGCTGTCCCAAAAATGACAGTATCTTATGAAGGCACTTTTCTGACAACACTCTTCTGTAGCCAATGTCCAGCCCAGCACTGGGGGACCTGCATGGTCAGGGTCATCTAGTTTTGGAGCTGTCCTTCAGGGTATTGGGCAGCTGGCACCGGGCTGCCCTTGGACTGGGGTGTGCCTGCACAGCTTTGGCCGCCGTGGTTGCATTTTGACATGTCAGTGGTTTCCACCTGAAAGTTCAGAACATTGATTTGTTTGCTTCAGGGATATTTTCTCCCTATTCGTTATCACAACAAAAAAACCCCAGTGTCTCTGGGCTGGCGCACAGAGCAGGCACCGTCCCCTCGCTGCTCTTTATTTGTGTTACCCAGAGCAGGATGTGAAACACGTAAGAGAGACGTGGATAAGTAGCAGTCTCCTGTGTGTGGATCTCAGCAGAAGCTGTCCATTAAATGGTGCAGGGCTTGGAGGGGCTGAGCGTGGTGATGGGATGTGTTCACCTGTCCAAAGCAGCGCCCACAGAGCCTGACCTGGCTGCACACGTGGGGATGAGCTCCCAGCAGTGAACATCCTCCCAACACAAGAGCAGATACAGACCCTCTAGAAGGACTTCTTGAAATAGGAAGAATAGGAAAGAGAGCCCACCCAGCCTTCCTTTCCACTGCTTTGCTCACAATTTTCAGCCTTTGCATCTAATGCAGCACAGTCAGGTGTCCCCCGTGTTCAAAGCACAGGTCTGGGGATGCTTCTTGGGAGGTAGAAGTCTCTTTTGCATAAGGAGGAAGCCTGACACCGAAGATGGATGCCCGTGGGCCACTGATGGCCCCTGCCTTGGCTCCAAGGGAGAGCACAAGACAGGGTCCTGGTGGCGAGGCCAGCACTGAGCAAGAGGCAGAGCAAGGGCAGGGCTGCAGGCAAGCAGCCAGAGCCTCCACAACCGGCAAGCAAGATGGGAAGGGGCTATGCCACAGGGAGTGGGGGGCCTGGGGAAGCCTGTCAGGGAGCAGCAGCTGTTGCTGCACCCCAGGGCACGGCTCGTCCTGTCCAGGCTGCGCTGTCGCTGCCTCCACCAGGCTGCCTCTCCAGGCAACTGCCTAAAGCTGGCCCCGGGAGCCGGGCTGGCAGGGAGCTGCTGGGCTCCTCAGTGCTCCAGCTGGCTCCAAGGCCGTTGCAGCAGCTGAATGAGGGGGACGCGCTGCCTGGCATGTCCTAGTTCCCATCAGCTGGCCCGGGCAGACCGGCCGCCCGTTAAAATCAGACAAGGGGAGCACGTGTTGCTCCAGCCCGGCCTTACCCAAGCCGGGCTCATTCAGGATCACGAGAAAAAAAAACTGGGGCAGGAGCTGCCTGAGACCCGTGGTGTGCTGCCGGGCTGGAGGTGGCGGGGCAGAGGAGCTGGCAGCAGCCCTGGGCAGAGAACATGCCTGGCAGGGGAACTAAAGGCAAAGGACACTGCACAGGGTTTGCTAGGCAAATATGTGTCCAAACATAACTTGTTTTGGTTTATCCATTCAAAATTTGTTGATAGAAATCTCAAATGAGTCTCTTTTCACTTCTAGTTTGGGAAAAAAATATTTAAAGTATCAGAACTCAAAAAAATTTGTGTGTGGTCATGCAAACCATCATTTTTTCCTACCCCTACTGGAAGAAGGTTTGAGGTGCTTGAAACTGCTCTTTACCAGCTGTGCTACTGTCCTGGTGAAGTGTCTTCAAAGTCCATCTACTCCCATGTACTGGGAGCTACACCAGTGACCAGGGGAGGGGTTTGCTGTCTAGGCCATGTGTAAATATACTACAAATGCATAATGCCTTCATTTAGGCTACATTTCATTTGTAAATACTTCTCCATGGCCTGGTCTGCAGTCAAGGAGTTAGCCTTTGAGGGGACTGGCAGGGATGACACCTCCTCCTCACATGAGCCACAGGAAACATCTGAATGGATAATGTTGCTAAATCCCAGACAAAAGTTGCTGAAGTCCCCTAGCTTTGATCAAGGAAGCATTGTTCACTGCTTGTAGATGAGACTAAAGACACAAAGTCTACCATCCTCTCCCCAAGAGGAGGTCAGCAGAGGTTTCTCAGTAACACAGAAAGTATTACATCAGCCTGCAGGTTGAGGACATGGGTGACTATTACCTAAAGTACAACATGCCAGGTTAAACCTTGACTGTTTCAGTGCTCAGACACAAACCTTATGCAACCTGTTACGAGCTAACAGAAGAATAAGTTGAAAAGCAGTTTTTATACGGCAGAGATTAGCAGGGAACATTTCACTGAATTTATCTCAAGGTATAATTTGCTAACATCTTTTTCTTCCTTGCTCAAAACATTCCCTGGTAGTTATTTTTAGTAATGGCATATATGTTTCCTGGTAAGGCACTTTGCATTTAATAGTAATAAGAAATAACATTATCTACTTTTTGTGATTGAAGATTAAGGAGTCTTTTCTAATAGCTTTGGTTGTCAACACAAGGTCCTCTGGTACTATGTTTCTTAGCTTCCCTGTTGTAAAAGAACATGTCTATGTAGATATTATTAATTTATCATTGCACAAAACAAAGTTTATGAACACTTAATATTTAATGTGCTGTGAATTTAATAATAAAAAATTAAGACTCTACCTTACATCATTTTTTAACTACCTGATTTTTATTCTTCTCATTAGCTCTTTATGCCTCTATTCTGAGATTTTAAACCCCTTACTTGGGTTTAAAAGCATTTAGTTGTATATGCTGAAATGTAAATACTTAATCTCTAGCCTAGTTGAATACAAGGACAACACCATGATGGTATTAAGCACCATGACATTTCAACCATATGTGGAACATAGGGATATAAATATAAAGCTGTACTGAAGTCAGCCTGAGCTGCCCCAGGTTACAGGATCTGAAGGCCTGGGTCCCTCTTGCCCGGTCCCTACAGCACACAGGCTGTTCTTCCCAAAAGCTCTGGTGCTTTGGCATAGATGCTTTGCCTGGCAAAAAGGGAGGTACCTGTTGCAGCTTCTCCAAGGGCCTATACTACTTCTGTCTGTCTGAGCAGCTTCTTGCATAAGCATGAAAAATGTTTTCTATTGCAAAAGATTTAACAGATCTTATTTCTTCTTTTGGCTTTAGCTTTCCTCAGCACAACCTGACAGATCTTGTCATTATCTGGAAATGCTCTCTAGGTGCTCAGAATAAATAAAACTGCTAGAGATCTTAAACTGGGGAAAGCATCTTTTGGTGCATCAATACTACATATTCCAGCCCCAGCTGAGGGTCTGGCTCTGCTACGTCTCAACACTCTTATGCCTACAGTATTTGATTTTGTTCCTACAGCATGGTGCATTCTAGATTTCAAGTGCTGAACATGATTCACCCTCATTTCTTTTTTTACATTTGTATTATCTAGCCTAGCTGTTGAGGGTTTAGTTGGAAGAATAATTAATGTTTGGTTGATAATCTGAATCCCAACAGCTCATCCCAGACAATGTTTCTTGACAGCAAATCCTGCACCGCAGAGATTAAGGAACACATTTTCAAATGTCAGAAGATGAGGACTGCATGCAGAAACGCAGCCACATTCACCTGCACACCCTGTCCTCTCTGCCCTGTGTCCCTAACATTCCCGTGACACCATTTCTGAGCCACAGCCCTGGTTTGATGTGATGGCATCCAGTGTTCATGTAGTTACGAATGCCTATCACCAGACATGCATTTAACTGGACACTTGTGTATGCAATTACCTGACCTGCACACCCAACACGCTTGTGCCTCATGGGGTTGCACATTCTGCAGTCCAAAGCAGCTGAGGTTTTAAGTGCCTGCAACAAAAATAGAGAAGAAGCCTTCATTTTTTAAAAATCTGGCACCAATTTAACTTTTTTTTCTGAATGAGAAAGAAAGCAAATGTTTTATCAAAAATAGATAAATGACAATCCGAGCTGGAATGTTAATATGCCTGGGTGTGGGAAACAAGCAGGATGAGCCAGAATGGAAGCAAACATTGTAGCTCGAGCCTTGTTGGGTGATAATCCCAAGTGGAGAGCCACTGTCAGGGCTGCTCCTTCGGAGAGAAGGATGCATATGGAGAGGAGAGAACAAGGGGCACTGTCCATAAAGAAGAAATTTTAAAAAACCACTAGGAAAGGATTTGGAGTAGAAAAACCGAGTTGTTTGGAATGGAGAAAAAAACCCCAACAAACAGAAACCAGGACTGATGACTATTGCCTGTCACCAGGCTCCCTTCAGAAGGACAGACAGAAGGACAGATCACAATTGCCATTGACAGCTTAATTTGATACTCAGAGAGCATCAGTAGGTGAAGTTCAGGGTCCTCTTTGCTTTGGCTGCCTTTATTGGTGGGACAGCATCCCCTGGGCTGCTGCGCTGCCTGTTCCTATGGAGAGCAGGAGCCCTGCCTGAGCTTGACCTTAGAGGACCTTGCGTGGTACCTGCAGACATTTTACTCAACAGGAGCAGAAGAATTTATACATCTATGTTTTATGAGATAAGACTTCACAGACTGCACTGGTACTCCCCTGAACTCCAAAAAATGGTCATCAATTTATCCACCACAGGAAGGTGAGACCATGCTCATCAGGGGGATGTTTGGCATTAATGGCCGAAGTATCCCAATAGGTTGTTTCATAGCATTAAAATGTGATTGCTGGAGAAAATGTGAAAAAAGGCCAGTTTCTTATTAGTCACAGTAATTCCTAGCTATATCACTGGAAATGCCACGTGTGAATATTCTCCAGACACCACACCAAATTCTGTGGGTGGGATGGGAGTGCAGTGCTGGGAGTGCACAGGGTGGGCATCCCTTTGCCTGCCTCCTCCTGCCCGTCCCAGGGATACCTCACTGCTCCCAAGATTCAAGAGCTATCAGAGGAAGATGATTTCAGGGAGTGAGTAAACACAGTGGGAAGAGAGGACTGCAATCACCTGGTGTATCACGAGTCGCCTGTCACCGTATCGCACTGCAGCTCCCCTCTTCCACCCCTCACCGTTACTCTGAGAAGCTTGCGTTCAGTCTCTCCAAGAAAGTGTCCTCACAGGTCCGAGCTGGTGTGAAAAGGGGTATTCCTCTTGCAGTCTGCCTGCTGCAAAAGAAAATGACTCAGTTCCTCCGTTCTCCTTTCAGGACAATCCTTCATACAACTTGTCACTGACCTGCTTGTAACAGGTGACTTTCAGCGCAACACCCAGGGGACAGAGTTGTAAAATGGCACCAAATACAAACCTCTAAGAGCAAAAACAGCCTCCACCAAATATGAATGACGGCACCTTGCCTTTTTTAGGAGTATCACTTCCTTGAATAAATGAAAGTAACAGGATTCTCTTTTCATTTTCACACTCCTGCAGCTCTTGGAGTCTATTTCTGTTTCAGTCAATGACTGTGCTGCCTGCAACACGGAGTGACACTTGGCTCCAGAGCCTTCTACATCCACCAAGGCTTGGACTATGCTTTACCAGCCAGGCTCATTGGCTCTGACTGTGGCCAACTCTCCCTCAGACTCAGGCTTGTCTCACTTGATGTTTTATTGTTTCATAGTTTTGTGCAAACAAGTTAATTTCTAAACCCCTACCCGGGCAATAAACATTTTACAGACACAAAAACCACACAAAAGTGTATTATAGGGACTAAGGGACTAAGGACTGTTGGGTGCTCTAAGCAAGAGACTGCTCCTTGCAGATCTCATGATCCAAGTGCTGCCATATGAAATTTGGGAATACACATGTGTAACTGTTTTTTACAAGTGACTTTTGGGACTCAAGCTGGATCCTTTAATTGCAAGGCTGGTGACAGCTGCTTTGTAATTTGCAGAGGGTTTGTATAATGAATGTACATATTTAGTGAGAGGTGATGAACCCTTCTTCACCTCCCATCCAATGAAGCATTAGCACCACCAGTTGGTCATCAACCCTGAATAACAGCCAGTCCCAGCTGCAATAATAGCACAAGAGCTTTGTTCAGGTTCTCAAGAGCAACACGTTGTGCCATCTAGATGTTTTGTTCAGTTGGCCTGAAGATGAGGGAAGCCATGTTGAAATTGCAGCAGTGCATTTTTTTCTGGGTTTGTTGATTGCACCTGATCTGTTCCAGCTTGAAGTTTAAAGCTCACTAATGAGGGAATCAGAAAACTATAATGAGGAGCTCAGCTAAATCCCAGATCACTCAGCACAGTCATATTTTTCAGTTCACTGGTGAAAGGCTCAGGAGGATCCAGGGAAAACACTATTAGTGTTTTGGACTCCTTAAGCATCCTGATCCAAAGATGTACTAATCTGCAGAGGGATATGGGGTTGACTTTCAGTTCTTAGGTCAGTAAACTGGCTTGCCAAGCTGTTTCTGCATGGCACACAGCCAGACTGCCATGGACATGTGTAAAGGTTTGATTCATACACACATCTGCAATGATGGTCACGCCTTCAAAGAGAGGTGTGTACCCCTGGTTACTTGAAGGGCGTATCCATTCTTCTTTGCTATTAGATTTTACATAAACTGCAAATGTTTTCCCTTTTCTTGGTTCTCTGCCTTCCTCTTCCCTCGTGTTTGCTCATAAAGAGGTGTACAGGTATTTCACAGCACTCACAGAGATTTCAAGTTTCATTCCTACTTCTGCTAAGGCCCCTGGCATCACCCAGGGATTCAGCAGGAACATGAACTACGTTTGTACCTGCACACAGGTCTTTTCTGTGGTGCGAGTGATCTAAAAAAATCTCAATGTAAAAGGGAATCACTGCGTCTGGACTGTTTGAACCATCACTTCATGAGTATCTGAGATGGAGAAAGGCTTTTATCCAAGCCCACACTCTGAGGGAATAACACCTCCTGAAAGAGGAAGCTGTTAGCCAAGTGCTGGAGATAAACTACATGACCTGCTCCTTTACAGAAACGTTAGCCATTACACCTAATAAAGTGATTATAGACACCCTTTCCAAATCCTAGCATTAATATCTGGCCCATGGCATCAGTTTGATTAGTATGTGCTGGTGCCTTACTGCCTCTCATCCTACTCCCTTCACATCACATCCCTGCTGTCCTCCCTGCATGGGATGGCATCTGACAGTGGCACCCGAGGCTGTAAAAGCTAATTCACTATGGCAGGATTGTCATTCCCAGAACCAGCATGTCCAACAAAAGGCAATGCCCTAGATATTTTGAGTTCGTTAGTATTTTTTAATTAATCTTGCTTATAGGTGGGTGCAGGAGTCTCAGTGATGGCTGTGGCCTCCCCAGCTATCTTGTACAAGTACAGAGCAAGGGGCAGACTTTGCCAAGCAGTTTTGCCCTCCAGGGCCAGCTATCATGAGTCACTGGTGACATACAGACACCGAGCCCAGTCCTTCCCCATCTCTCTTGAAGCCTTGGGGACCAAGACCTTGGTAGACAAGACAGGTGAGAGAAGTGAAAAAGGACTCAGACCTCAATGAGAAGGTTCTGACATTCTTTGTGGCACTCTTGCTCTATGAAATACTCTCCTGGTTTACTCTTGATAGACTTGTAAAATTAAATACAATAAAAATATTTTTGCTTCCTCTTCACTTTAATGTTTCCCTCTTCCTTTGTCACAAGGAACTTCAGTTTCAGGATATTCCCACAAAAACATATTTAAAAGTTGACTACAATACAAATACAATAATCTATGATGTTGACTAAGACACTGTCAGGGGATAAAATGTAGAGCAGAATATGACAGGTCTCAGCTTGACTTTGTCCTGCTGCTGGCACATGGTGCTTACAGAGCAAGGAGCTTGGCTCCATTGAGTAACAGCAGAACTCACCCAAGCATTTGTGCATTTGTGGTGTTCAAGCCCTGTCTTCACAGAGTTGGAGTGGTTTTGTAAGATTTTATTTCCTTTCAAGAGGTTATTAAAATTGAAAAATTACGCAGCCCATTGCTTGGTTGTTTCTCCCAGGCTCTCTGGTGCTCAGAGAGCGTATCATCTTTGTACCCTGGTTCTCAGCCACACAGGCTCTCTGAAGAGGCTGGGCAATCTTCAGTGCCACATAGCACTCAGAAGTGGCACTTAGACTGTAAATATTATATGCTGCTGTAAGAACATTTGAATGGTAATACTCAAGCAATTACTTTCCTTTCAAGATCATTAAACACAAATCTGACTTGTATTTTAATAGGACTGCCAATGTATTTAATGGGGGGCAGTAAAGGGTAGTTTTTTTCTAATGGATGAATGTTTATATTATTATCCACTCTGAGAGACCACATTAGGAGGAGCCTGTGTAACGCTCATGTGTTTTGCCTTGGCCCTTTCCTCACAGTATTCAATTTTTTCCCAGTTCTACATCTTACAGCATGATGGCAAAACTGCACCTACAATAAATTCCACCACCACATTCTGATTAAGAGACAAAAAAAGACCAAACACTGAATGCTGAAAAGAACTTGCAATTGGCATTTCTATCATATTTGTTAAAAACTGCAGAGAAAGCCAACGCTTGGCAGGTTGACAGTTTTGGCCAGTGACAGCTGCTCTGCAGCTACAGAACAGGCTTTGTAGGACTGAGCAACACCAGCTTCCACATGGCACCTTGCAAACACATCCGGGGACTGCTTGGGAACATCCCTCAGCAGAGCCAGTAGGTGTTTCTCTCTCTACAGCCATTCCCATCTGTGCCTGGGCTGCCGAGAAGCGTGGACATCAGTGTGGGACATGTGTGGCTGGGTCTGCCCTGAAGCCAGAAACTGCTCTGCCACAACACAGACACACCATCACTGCCTTCACCACAGGGACCTGCTGTCTGGAAAGCAAAGTAGCTCCCCAGTGTTTTAGCAACTTTTTGAGCAATTTGGACAGATTTGTTCCTCACTACTTATTTCATGCTATTACAACACCTGCATCATCTTCCCATGGTGAGTTATGTCACATATTTTTACTAAATATGGAGTGTAGAGTGGGCAGGAAAGCAAAGCTGGGCTGAGGTGGTCCTCACCAGGTTGTGCATTCTGGGAGCCCAGGAAACAGCAAATACTAAACTGTTTCCACATTCCACTCACTCCTTGAAAGCAAAGACTAGGAATGACTGTGCTACATGACTGGTTTGCAGCTGGTAGCCTTTGGAGAGTAGACAGAAAATTTTGACCATTTTTTGATTACCACTTGCACATGTACCATAAAAACGTCCCCTTCCCTGCTACCTGCAGTGAAGGATCTACAGACAGTTCAGAGCAAAGGTAGCACTCTAGATTGTATGGTGTTATTACCTGTTCCCAAAATCTGGGGCTCAGAAACACATTTCTCTACAGTCAGTGCTTCCTATCAGTCAGAATTTAACCATGGACATTTGTTGTTTGAAACAGCACTCAGGTCAATAGCTGAGACGGTGTTCATGAACCACCTGCACCGTCACTAAAACATGTCAGGTACAACTCTGGATGTCTGCTCGTTAGGTAGTTTTGAGCAGTAATTATTATAAGCCTAACAGGTAGAATTTAGTGGATGCTTATAGGTCTGCATTGTAAACATTGGAATAAAAACTATCAGGAAGGAGGCTTTAAATCCAGAGATCATGCAAAGAAGGCCAGGAGTTAAAGACTAAAGCAAGCTGGGAGGTTTTCTATTACTTTGCATTTTAGTGGGCTACATCAAAAGCTATCCAGAAATTACTACAGGATCAAATTTATAACCAGAATATATTCTGATAATAAATCAGAACATGTTCAGTGGTGAGACTGTTCCCAGAAATGTACGGCTTTCCCACTCCTAAAGGGGAGCATTCCAACCACGACAGCTGCCATGTTTGGGACTGTTATTACAGAAAACTGTTGACATTTTCTGGGTTAAGGATGGTTATCTGGAATTCATGGATAATTTAGTCCTTTTGCTTGCAGAAATAGTTTGATATGCTCTTTAAATAAGCATATAAAGAGATTGATGTGTGATGTTTGTAGGTTCAGATGTTCTGAAAAGTGACGTTCCTCTATGGAAGAAAATAAAGCTTAAAAGGGGATATTATTTATAAAAGCACCACCATGCACAGGCAGTGTTTATTTACCACTTAAATGCCTCATTTCTGTTCTGGCTGTCTGTGCTATAATTTGCACAGGCACTTAAACTTGAGTATAAATAAATGCAAAGAAGTGGTGTTTATGCAGAGTTAAGATGAGGAAATCAAGCGCTAAAAGTTGGAGGCCACTCCTGCCTCATTGGATCAGCCATCTTACTCACCTTTAGCTCCTGTGAGGGTCCCTTCAGAGACAAGCAAGGAGCCATCCACGCTTGGATTGGAAGAGCTTGGTCAGAATATCAGTGCTAAGATGTGGCTGAGATTTAATGAGCGGGCGCGCAGTGTGAGGCAAGCACCACGGCATCTCCTCGTCACTGAAATGCAGGGAATGCGATGAGGGACCTCAAGTATCTTGTCAAGATCCTCAGGATGGGAAGTGTTTTCCTCTGAGCAAAGTGTGGCACTGACTCTGCTCCAGGATGAGGGCAGGAGATGTTGGAGGACATCCCCAACATGGCTGGCTACAGTGGGAACTTTTGTCACCGTCCCCTGTGAGCGTTGGAGAGGGGGAAACCAAACTCCGTCAGTTCTGTGCACTTCCACCCACTCTCAAATCTGTAAACAACTGCTTTGCTTCTGCATGTTTGACTCTCTCTCCTGTGCCTATGGACATGTTTATGGGAAAAATGCTGTGTTTAGGGGTGCACAGCCTCACAGAGATGTGGTGCAAGGATCTCTCCCAGGTGGGGACATCGGGTAGAGCAGGCATGGATGCTCCTGGGGTGATAGGGAACCTTGAATTTCAGTTGAACTCAGCAGGAAGAGATTTACACCAGTTTCAAGGTTGTGTTTGAGGAATCAAATCTGAGGTAGGGTTTGATTAAATTATTGGGAGTATAAATCCCACATCTGGTTGTCCTTATTTTTCTAGACGGAAGAATTGAATTGTTTCGGCGGAGGAAAGGCAGGCACCTATTGCTTAATGTCTATTAAAAGGGTGAAAAAGTTGCATCTTTTTTCACCATGTTACAACAGAGTCCTGCCTTGAGCTCCTGAGAACAAGCAGTAGGGAGACAGACAGGTGTAAGGAAAGGTTATACCACTTACCATGTCTGCTCTGTCGCAGTCCATGGGGAAGGTGTCCTCACTGAGTTCTTGTCTCCCAAAGCATCGGCCATGATGACTTTCAGAGCACAGCTGTGCCATCTCCTGCCTTGCACAAACTGTCAGGGGGTGCACAACCTCTCCAGCAAAGAGAGGCCACTCCACAATGAGAGACCACGTGCGGGGCAGGGGGAGCAATGTGGGGAGCAGGGGTGCACCAAACTCTGGAATGGCTGTTTCAGAGATGTAGTCTCAGGAGATGTTTCTGTACTTGGACCACGCCGTGTTTGGACAGTCAAACCTTCCTTTGCTTCTGCTTTAACTGCATCAAAGAGAGAAGCCTGTAACCAGAGAGGTGTTCAATGGCAGCTACGTTGAAGGTAAAAGAGTGGAGATGCTCTTTGGAGTCTGCTTTGGCTTCGGGAGGGTATCTGGCAGTGCCATAGTGCTGTTTGTGACTCTAACTTGTGGGAAGAGCTATCCTTATATTTCTTAAACTTTCAAGCTCCTCTCAAGCTTCCCTAGCAGCTCTCCAGCTTTGCCCTCAGCAGCACATTTGTTCTCAGTCACACTCGGATGCAGCAGCAGCTGGCTCTGGGAGCAGCCCCTGTTGACTTTGGTGGGAGGGAAATGTCACCCTCCTGTGCCCATGTGTGTCCATGAGTGTCCCTTGAAGAGCACCAGGCACACATTAACACTAATGACTGAGACTGCCGTTCCTTTGCCTCTGCCTGATAGGCAGCAGGCAGAGAGTGAACCACACTGTATCAACTAAGTGAAAAATAAGCAATAGGAAGAAAGTAATATCTTTAACAGTGCATTCACTGGCACATACATATTTATTAGATAGTAAATAAAATGCTGCTTATATCATGTTTATGGGCACTGTGAAGCCCTAAAGTAATCTGTGGTGTCATGGTTTAAACGATGGAAGTCAGATGCAGCAGCATTGTCATATTCCTCAAAGCAGCCTGACGGATAAAGCTCTACTTTTTAGATTTTCTTTCTTTCTTTCATACCCTTGTTTCATTATTGCTATGCACCCAGCATGGGATACCAGGTCTTCCAAGGGTATAAAAGGGAATAAAATTAATTTCTAGATATTTTTCAGTCTGCAAGTTTTTTGCAACTTTATCCCAGTCATTCCATCTTCAAAGACAAACCAAAGGGAGGCAGAGGGAGCAGGGCTTGTTCAATGGAGTTGCAATATGTAGGTGAGGTGAGTCAGGAAACAGCAATAAACATGCGTGGTTTTCTGGATATATGAGTAGCAAGGGGACTGTCTCTTGAAACATGGTTAAATATGTAAACTCTGCCTAGGGAAAATGTTTATTTACCTAGATTGACAGCAATCAGGGTAAAAAGCACTCAAGATAAGTGGCTCTTTAGCCAACTTTAATTTGTTGATGGATGGATTGATGGGAGGATGGTCAAAGAAATGACAACATTACTCTCTGTAATGGAGATATCTTGTTTGCTGGAGTTGCAGCACCATTCGGTCTAATTATTCCTGATCCATCTATGAGCAAACTTTTCTCCCAGTGAGACAAGTTGTCATTCATTTTCTTTGAATAAAAAGATAAGAAGGTAAAATCAAGAGTAATTGGAGCAAAGGATGATGGTACCTTCTGCAGTCAAAAATTTATACAAAATCATCCGTATCGCTTAAAGATGGTTTACTGTATTAATTGAAATAGTTGTGCATTCTATTATGCAGTTTGTATGGGAACAGATGGCCCATTTCACAAATTAAGCCTTGTCTTTTGACATTGCTTCAACAGAGTAACAGTGAATGAACATTGCTATTGTAAATGATCCCAAGTTCAAACCTTGTGACATCATAACCGGCCACACTTTTCTGGTGGAAGTTAGTGGGAAAGCAAAGAAATTGATCATTGAATTGGTTCACCACGTGCGTTTCACCATGGCTATGGCAAAGACAAAGAGCAACTCGTAGTGCTTCAGTCTTGCTCACACCTTTCCTGGAACACAACGTAGACCAGGCTAGTGGTCCTGCAGCATGGAATAAACTGGGAAATGGGTTGTGGGTTGGGATAGCACATGAATTTTGTGGACTACAGTGAGAACAGTTTCTCAGGCTTACAGCAGCAGCGACACAGTTGAGAAAGGGTCGCGTGTGAGGCTGTGGTTTGTTCTGCTGAGCACTCAGAGGTGACTGCTTGCAAAGCATCCAGAGAAATATCCTGCACTTGCTGCAGGAGCAAAAGCTGCCAATCAGCAGGACAAACTGATGTCTCAGATTTTCTAATCAGGCTGAAATATGTTTGCTCCAGGACTAGCAATAAAAGAACCAGTAGCTGTTACCCTAGTCAGAGGAGGTTGTTGCCCCCAGCATAAATGAGGGCAATCCATGGTAACACTAGTTTTCCAGGAGTGGATAGCCTGCAGTTTCTGAAGGATCAGTTGTCTTTTAGCTTGGATTCCCCAAATTTGGGTTAACCCGTATCAGTGTCCCCACTGGAAATTGCATCTACAGTTTTATTTTATGTCGGCTGGCACAGGGTGGGCAGCACGAAGGAGGGTTGAGCTAAGAGGAGCTGCAAGTGAAACGGGTGCTGGTGTCAGCTCACATCTTTGCAGAGGCCATCACCACGAACAACCTGAGAGTGAGATCTGCACAGGCCTCTCAGAGGAAAATCCATCAAGGGGTGGGAGGGGTGGGAACTAAATGACTTTGGCACCAAATTTCCTTAGCCTGGACCTGTTGAACATGTGGGTCTGCCCACCAATGTTTGATTTGCTGAATGGGGGTCTGCCAGTCCTTGCTTTGCAACGACATTGGGGTGTCACAGTACAGCCAGGGCTGTCCCCACTGTGTCTGCCAACAGTGCAGTGCCACCGGCAGCAATCAGCCACCACTCTGAGATCCAGTGCTGATTTACGAGCTCCTCTTGGTGCCAGAATGAGCTGGGATGAACACTGGCTACATCCTGTGGGAAGCTGGGGACCTCTGGGATACCACAGGACTCTGCTGTGCTGTCCCTGCTGGGGCAGCTGGCAGTGCTGAAGGTAAACCAGGAGCCCCTGGGCAGCTCTCATGAGCTCAGCACTGAGGGGGAACTTGGGCACAATCCCATCCAACACACTTCTGCATGCCTTGGATCAGCCCCAGCTACATGACAAGCACATATGCTGCTGCTGGAAATTTTATGTGGAAAAAAACTAGCCCAGATTTTAGTTTATAGTTCTTTTCAGCAGGACTGCATGAAGCTAATGACACAGAAAGCCATTTGGGTTAAATTGTGAAACTGAAAGATGCAGCACCTGCTTTTATGCTTCATGTATTACTAAAAATACCTCTTCCTTTCTAAAATGCAACACAAATGACAATACAAAAGAAAACTCTACAATGACATTGGCAACATTATTAAGAGCAGTTTCATCAGTGTCCCTGGGCACAGAAGGATGAAAACAAAGATAGCAGAAAGAGCAGACATTATTATGCCATTGCTCAAACCCTCGGTGCAACCATACCTGAGGTAATTCATTGCCCTCCTGATCTCTCACTGTAAAACAAGAGGGAGAGTGATAAGTTTTAGATAAGGGACATGAGAATGTTCCAAAGTATGGAAGAGCTTCCATATGAGGAGAAACTAAATAGCATCTATTTATCCTGAAAAAAGAGACTCCTGAGGGAGAGAAACATGGCAAAAAGTTGTGGAGGAGGCAAATCAACTTGTGAAGTGCTTCGACAGACAGATGTGAGAGAGGGCTTAAAAAACAAATAAAAGTGCTGAATTTAACAGAAATGTAACTTTTCAGGGAATGTGTGGAAGTCAGATGAGGCTCACACAGAAGGTTATGCTGGCCCCTTTGGGGACTTTGTGGTGCAAAGGCCACCCAGCCTGGCTGCAGGTGGTGATCCCACTTGTGCTGAGGCAGGGCCTGTGGGCAGCCACGTCCTTGTCCCCAGCCTGTGTCACCTCAGGCAGTGGGGCTGGGTGGGCACATGGATGCCCACCTCACGGACAGCTTCAGGAGGTGCTGCTGGTACCTCTAAGGGCTCTTTTTTTGCAGGTGCAGCTCACAAGATACAAATACCACATATATTGTTAAACATTTTCCTCTTCACGCTTCAAAATCGAGAGAAAAGCCCTGACTCAAGAAAAATTTTTTACCAGTGAGAAGGGAGCGTTGCCAGAGAGTATGAACCCCTGTAGAGATTTTACTTTTGCTATTGATTTTATGCGTGAGATGCTTAGGTACTCTGATAGTACCTGACAATATAAGAAGCCAGAGAGAGAACAGAAAGGCTGATACACTAACAATGTCACCAGAATAACTTGTACATTTTTTGGAAACTGTGTGTTTAAATCTGACTGAAATACCTCATTGTTTATCAAGCAGAGAAGTGTTTTGAGAAAAAAAAAAAATCATCCTTCCCTTGAGAAGTTTTAATTTTTTTATTGGTTTTTTTTTGTAAGAAGGACATGGAAGGGAAAATGGGGTGTTTTAGAGAGATATAAATGCCTTAGAAAGGAAAAAATTGTTTTAAAAAATAAATAGAAATTTAGCTGGAAGGCTGGCTGTAGTTTGGGTGCTCCCTCGGTTCAGTCGTTCTCCTGAGGGGTAACAGTTTGGATCTTTTTGGGCTGAGGAGGGACGTGAATACATGTCAGTCACTTCTGGGGCAAGTGCCCTCACGTTGACATATATATAACATAAAGCATAAGCCAGTGCATGTTGGAAGTGCAGGTCTGGACAGCTGAGCTCTGGAGAACAATGGCCAGAGATTGAAGCACAGTCCCACCCTTCAGGTTCCGAGCTGTTTAATGCCTCAAAAGGGGGACAAGATGTTAAGGATTGCCCTTCTGGGCAACCCATTCCTGCCTATGCATAACCCAGAGACCCTGGTCCTCATGCTGGGCTTCACACCCATAGACTAGCCCTTAAAAAAAGGTGATGAAATGTCTGACCTGTCTGGACTGCCTCTGCACTGAATCTGTCCCCAGATGTGCCTAATTTTGGGCACTTGAATTATGTGTCAGAAAGACTGATTCATTAAAAATATGAGCGCTCTCCATACAGTTACTGCATGACTGTATGTCAAGAGAATAAAACATCTTTCATTTCAGTTCATTTAGTCCAGCAAGTCTCCCCACTGTAACTGTAACCCACCCTGCTGTCAGGGAATGCACCAGAGCTACTGCAGAGCTAGGGAACCAAAAAACATGCATTTGAAGTGACAGCATGAAAAAAGTGAATGGGGGTGAAATATAATTAGCTGAGGCAAGGACAAGTAGGTAAGTCTCCACAGTCATAATTTATGGGGGATATTGTTATAGTTATTACCATGCAATTTAACAGGAATACACCAGAGCAATTTTCGTATCTTTAAACATGCAGATGCACTCATATATATGGGAAAAGTCTCAGAACTCAAATCATCCAAAATAATCAAGAAAGTTATTATCATAAACAGCCACAATTAACACAGGGATCACAAGGGATGAGCCTCAATTTCTGATAATCTTAAGAGAAAATGAAAGCATTATTAAAACTTTCGTGTGGAAATGGTAGCTACATTCACAGCTCTGTGCACACACCAGCACTCTGCAGTCTCCACCAGTCACTTTTCTACTGTTTCTTTGCCAGTCCCAATACCAACAAAGTGTGTGGATTTGAGATATCCTGAACCATTAGAGGACACATGTGGTAGTGCAAAATATTGGGATTGACCTTGCCAGTTTAAATAGAATGGTTTTTTTTAAACAAAAGAGCAGTGTTCAATTACAGAAGAAAAGAAGAAAGAGGTATGGACACTATTGGTACAAGTTTCTGGGGATTTAAAGTTGCAAAGTGCTTTATGACAGCCTGTGTTGCCATCCGTAATTTACAGACTTCCTTCTAATGTTGCTGTCAATACAGTATTGCTCTTATCAGCTGCATAAATTATTTCTGCCAGTGACAGGGAATCAAAGAATGGTTTGGGTAGGAAGGGACATTTAAGGTCATCTAGTCCAACCTCCCTGCTATGGGCAGGAACTCCTTCAACTACATCAGGCTGCTCAGAGCCCCATCCAACCTGCCCTTGAATGTTCCCAGGGACAGGGCAACTATCACCTCTCTGGGTAATCTGTACCAGTGTTTCACCATTCTCATTGTAAAAAATTTCTTCCTGCTAGCTAGCTAAATCTATCCTCTTTTGGTTTAAAACATCACCCCTTGCCTATCCCAACAGGAAGTGCTTTTTCCTTTCTTTCTCATAAGCCTTGAAGGGCCACAATAAGGTGTCCCCAGAACCTTCTCTTCTCCAAATCCATCTCTCTCCAATTCAGCAGGAAGGATTTTGGGGCAAAGGCCTTACAGAAGTCCAGACAGGTGACATCTGTAGGATTTCTCTTGCCCACTGATGTAGTCACTCCATCATAGAAGGCCACCAGGCTGGTTAGGCAGGACCTGCCATGCTGGCTGTCCTGAATCCCCTCTCTGTTGTCCATGTGCCTTAGCAGAGCTTCCGGGAGGATCTGTTGCATGAGCTTCCCAGACACAGAGGTGAGGTTGACAGGTCGCTAAATCCCAGGGTCCTCTTTTCTTTCCTTTTTTAAAATGGGTGCCAAGTTTCCCTTTTTGAGCCACCAGGGACCTCACTTGACTGTGCCACCATTTCAACAGAAGGAGACATTTGTCATTTTAATTCACACTTAAATTGCTGAAGATTATCCACTGTCCATTAGATTTCAACAATACCCAAACGTAAGCTGTTCTAATCATATGCTAAAATAAAATAACCACCAACTCTCACAACCATCAGAAAAAAAAATCAATCACTCCCACACTGATCAAGTTTCTGCCTGTCTCAGATGTCTTTTTTCTCTTCTTTTCCTGTACTTATGTGTGCCCAGTGTGATTTCAACTTAATATGCAGCCAACCCTTATTCCTCATAGCTGCCTACTTAAGTTGACTAGCTTGTGTATATACCTGTTTCATTCCAGTAAGCATGGTTTAGAAGTAGCTGCTCTTCTCTTGGGGCATGAGGATAGGCTGGAGGAGCTCCTGAGGTTTACTGTTGTCTTTAAAAATCTGTTCCTCAAGCTTAAAAAATGTTGTCCCAGATTTGGAAAGGGAGCACTTACTTAAGAAGGAAAGATGAAGTACCACAGCTGTCAGCACCATTTCAGGCATTTCTGGATCACAAAATCATTCCCTGTCTATTTGCTGTGTCCTTAAAGAAGAACAAAATGAATCTCCAGATAATGCCATTTAGTGGTTTTATCTTTTTCATTTTGAGGCTCAAGGTGAGCTGGGACCTTCTCTGAACCAGAGCAGTGAGCCCCATTAGACCAAGCCTGCACTCCCAGCAAAAGACTCTGCAGTTAAAGCAGGAGACCCACAAACATCTTACAAATTAAGGCTTATGAGAAATTGTTAAGATCCAAATTTTAGATGTATCAATGAAAGCCCATTATGTTATTCCAGGGTTGGTTTCTTGCATCATTTTTTTCTAATACCGTCAGTTCATGGCTGTAAAAATCTTCTTCCTTCTGTTTGCTGAATCATGCCTGGAATCCATATTAGAAGTCAAGTGTAAAAAAAAAAGGAGGGGAAGCTGTGCTACAGGCAGCTGTTGTTGTCAATGCCCTTTCTTTCCCTGCAATAAAAGTCACACAAAAACTTAAAACCTTGCTGGGCCTCTACTCCTCACTGTCAACATTACCTCCCTTCAGATCTGTAAAAGGGCAAATCTTTTCCTAGCAACAGCATTAACCCATTCATAGGGATCTGAAAACAGTTTCTTTTCTCTTTCTTTTCTTTCTTTTCTCTTTCTTTCTTTCTTCTTTCTTTCTTTCTTTCTTTCTCTTTCTTTCTTTCTTTCTTTCTCTTTCTTTCTTTCTTTCTTTCTCTTTCTTTCTTTCTTTCTTTCTCTTTCTTTCTTTCTTTCTTTCTCTTTCTTTCTTTCTTTCTTTCTCTTTCTTTCTTTCTTTCTTTCTCTTTCTTTCTTTCTTTCTTTCTCTTTCTTTCTTTCTTTCTTTCTCTTTCTTTCTTTCTTTCTTTCTCTTTCTTTCTTTCTTTCTTTCTCTTTCTTTCTTTCTTTCTTTCTCTTTCTTTCTTTCTTTCTTTCTCTTTCTTTCTTTCTTTCTTTCTCTTTCTTTCTTTCTTTCTTTCTCTTTCTTTCTTTCTTTCTTTCTTTTTCTTTCCCATAGCTGGCAACACCTTGTGCTGTTCATGCATGCCCACGGTTCAGAGTGTTACAGTCTCTCTTTAGCATTAGGAACTACTCCACAGGAACTGAGAAACAGGCAGAGAAACAGGAAAGCTCTGCACTCCCAGAGCATGTTCTGCTCTAATCAAGGCACTGAATAACATAGCAAGGGAAGGGCTGTTGATAGCACTTGGAGGGGAGTGTTACGAGTATACAGGCACAGCAGAAAGTTTTATATTCCAGTATTAATTTGAATGTGTGGGATATTTCTGATACAATCTCAAGACAATAATTAGGCCATTAACTGACAAGACACTTACTCTTGTCTCAATAAATCATGCTTGTGCTCCTTAGTCGTTGTGGAATGCTCCTCAAACAAGAAGGAAGACAGCTAAGTATAACCACGTAGGAAAGGTCCACAGTTCATTTCACATATATAAAAATAGATACAGAGATAGATATATTTTCTAGCAGCACCTGAAATGTTGTGTGTATATATTTTTCTAGTTTCTGGATCAAATTGAACTTTATTCCTTTTTACACAAACCACCAACTCAATAATCTTATTTCCTGTCATTACTCTGAGGCACCAACACAATTGTCTGCATCTCCTAACAGACTTTGGCTAAGGAGCTAAAGGACCTTTTGGTCTAAAGTCACAGGGCTACTCAGCTATGCATCCTTAACCAGGTTAAAAGTGGCCTGTTGAAATCCTGTCTATCTCCAGGGAAGGACCTACCCAAAATAGAATGGACCATAACAACCTTCCACCATAGACTGGTGGAAGTTCAGCCCCTCACTCTAAAGACAACACATAACACTGTTAGGCTACACTAAAAACCCCCAAGGAATTCAGGTTACAGAACTCAAACAATGCTGCTTTTTTTTTTTTAAATACTTGTGAAAATATGGTATCTATGTATACAAATGCCAGGCAATTCCAAAAGGGATAGGTTGGAGGTCATTTAAAACACAAAGCTCTGGACCAGCTGGCAATCTGAGTTTTATCATAATGCTACTAATATTTCATGAGCTACTACCATGGCTGGTATCCACTGATATTTCTCACACAAGACAAGGGTAAAACCTAAAGACACATATTTGGTGATACATCAATGCTGAAATGAAACGAGCAATGGAAACCTTATATGACTTTGCAATATTTCCTATCATCTAAGAGGCATTTTATCAAAACAGTTCAAAAGAGTTTTTCATTCAGAAATTAGCAAAGCAAGTCTCCAGACAGCTGACCGCAGTGGGTCGCCAGAATTGTTTTTATTTTTTTCTGAAAGGAAGCAAGATGCAGAATCTTGTCATCTGCTCCTCAACCTATGATCTCCTTGCCAGCAGATCATGTGGATTTGGAAAGGGGAGACTGGACAAGCATTTGGAAGAGATTTACTCAGGGCACTAAAACAGACAAATTGCATTAGAGTCAGGCAGGCTCTTGAATCAAACCCAGTCTGAGAGTAGGAGAGTATGTAAATATCATAGATGCATGCCTTCTTCCCACTCTACCCCAGGCTCTTGCTGTGGCCACTGCTGGATTGAAGGTGCTGGGATATACCTTTCTCTGAGCCCTTATGGATATTCTTATGTTCCAGGGAAGTCACAAGAAAAGTTCTGTTGGCAGGAAAGCCATGTTGGCTTCATGTTGGCATGTGCTTAGCCATCTCTTTTTAAAATGTATTTTCTAGTCTTTAGTGCTTCAGTTTTCTCTCAAGTCTATACCTAAAAAGTAATGAATTCCTAGCAATACATAAATGGTTTTCCTGCTGGATTTTAGATGGATTACATCTCAGGTGTTTTAGAGAACCTCAGGGTGACATGACTTTCCTTTTACTTCTGTAATACACCTGAGAAAGTGGTGACACACCCAGAGCAATTTCTTTGCCTTGCAGTTCCTTCCACATATGCATCATCATCCCTTATTTTTTTTATTACTTATTATATTTTTGTGTGTCACTACTATGAAGTTACATAAGGTGATTAATGCTCTATGACTGTGTAATGACTTCATCTGATTTGTGAAAAAATAATTAGAGAAGAAAGAAACCGCCCTTAGAAAAAACCATGAGACCAGATGGAACGGTATGTCTTGGGCGTGGGAATGGTTACACAGTAGTCTTTGGGAAACAATCACTGGGGGATTTTGCTCTCCTGCGCTGCTTGCTCAGTCACCACCTCAGTGACAAGTGTCTCTTCTAAATTACCAAAAAAGTTTAGGAGAGAAATTCTTTAGGGAAATTTGTCCTTCTTGGCCAATAGATTCCTCTGAGTTAAGCTTCTCTAAAACTTTTGACTGGCCAGGGAAGTCCTTCCCCATAATTTGAGTATTTATCAGAGGGTTTGGTTCAGTTTCAGAGGACAAATCATCATGCTGGCATCTCCACACCCAGGTGGGAGTGAATACAGACCTACCTCTGCCAAAATAATAACAATAATAACGAGAGATGTGTTGAATAAGTGCTTATGCTCAGACACTTGCTCTGCTAATGAAGGAGGAAGCAAAGGGGAGATTTTAAGAAAACAAAAGCAACCCAATGCCATCTATTAGCATTTACTGCTGTCACCTTGCAGTAGGGGCCTCACACTTCAGCGCTATAGTTTGAGGACTACACACCTTGCAACAGACCTCAAAGTCCTTGTAACCTTTTCTGTGGGATTTGGAGCAGCAGCAGTGGCTGTCGGGCTGTGTGACTCTCACTGTCCAAAAGGTTGTTTAACCTGAGCTTGAACACAAGGAATGACTCTATCCAACATATCGTTGTGTCCATATGCATCCAACATATTGTTCCAGCCATACAGAACTGGAACCAGCCCTATAAAATGCTGAAAAACAAAATTGAAGTATTTATGTCTAACCTGGGAGCTTTGGTGACAACTGAAACAGAGTTAAAAGGGAAGCATGATAGTGCTATACAAATAAAGGTTCTCATTCACTCTTGTGTTTCACTATTGAAGCCTAACTTTACTACATCATCAAGTTGGTTCCATTAAAAACAATCCCCCCTTCAAAAAAACAAATCCACAAAAAAAGAAGAAACATTAGGAGCTATACTTTGGGTCTAATTCCACTCTCTAGCAAAGCCAAGGTGTGCAGAATATGATTCTTTCAGTCTTAGAAGCACCTGTTAATTCACAATCCAAATGAGCTATACTGGTTTGTTTAATTAGAAATGATGAGAGTTTTAAGTCCTGGGGAAAAAAAGTCCCAGGATTTTCAAGACTGAGCTTTCTTTGTTTACCTTCCCCAAAATTCTCTAGCTTCTCCCAATGTTAAAATCAATACACATATATTTGTAACATCAAGAAAAACGTGGGATTTCAGAAGCCTTTCAGCATTTGCTGGTAGAGAGAATCAGCTGGGACACAAATTTAGTGTTGATTAACTGTTATTTTAATATACTATTTATATTTAAAATGTCCATTAAGTGACTAGTTGGGGTAGAGATCACAGGGAGATCATATGTTCATTTCTTTATTATGAATAAAGCATGTTCTCAAAATCTTGTTTAATTCTGAGAAATGAATTGGGGCAGAGTAACGAGTGCCAGGGATGAGTAATCAGTGCCAGGTTAGCCACGCTTCACTGGCTTGCAAGGGATAGGAAGCTCCCTGCCACAGCAGCTCATCAGCCCAGACTTACCCTCTGCCTGGCACAGTGTCTGGTCACTGTGGATTCCCACTGTGCTGCTTTTCACCACCTCAGATGGCCACTTCAGTCAAGTTTATATCGACTATTTTTGGCTTTTTGAGGTAGATGTCTCCTTGCTCATTTTACAAAAGAGCTTTGGTTGTGCCTGTGACACCAGCCATAATTCAGACTGGCAAATGCTATTCAGTTCCATCAGGCGTACTGATGAGTTCTTAGAATGATGGCTTAGGCAAATTTCCTAACTATACGTTTCCTCTTGCTGGGAGATCGTTGGCCAGGAGTTCACGAGTGAGCACTGCACTCTTTCCAGGAGAAAAGGAGGTCTGTGCATTGCCCAGGTAGAAATTCAGATGTTAGAGGGGTGTTTGGATCAGGGCTGGTGATGCAGACACAATTAGTGGACGTTGCACCTGCCAGACCTGCAGCAGATATTAATGTTGCTCAGAAAAAAGGGTCATGAACAGAGATGTCAGACTCTGAAACTCCTAAGGAAATTATGCTGTCAGCAAAAGGCCAGGCAGACCCCCGAGACGGGAGAGCGCGCCAGGAGGTTCCTTTTGCTGGGAATGTAGAGTTTTCCCTGTGGGGAATGGGGGTTGGCAGCTGCACACCTGCCTCCTCTGCAGCTTCCCAAGTGCCTCCCCAGATGGGAGCGTTTGCTGGAGATGGCCCACGCTGCTCCGAGCAGTTTCCTGAGCCCTGTGGCTGCTGTCAGGGGAAGAAACAGTACGTGAAACATGGCATCGTTTCATTTCACTGAAAGAAAGCAGATAACACTATGGATAAAATAATGTTACAGTCCCCATGTGTGGCTCAATACTGGTGCTTAAAAGCATTATTCAAATACTGTGGACCCACAATAAGCACACAGAGAGGGGATGTTAAATGCTTCTAAATTACACTGTAATGAATTCCCTGTGTTTGCTCCCAGTTTTTGTGGAATGTCCCTCTCTTGGTGCCCTTCACTTAATTTTGTAACTGTATTAAGGTGTCCTGTCGATGTACAGCTCCCTCCCCATCTCACTGCAGGACAAACCTCCAGGTTTCTCATTGCTCACCTTAGGCCCACTGGAGAGCAATAAGGGTTTTTATTGCATCACCGAAACATGTAAGCATTCCTTGCTCCACATCCCTTCTTGTTCCTGAATCACCTGGGCTGTTCTGTGCTTTGGGTGGTCTCCATCCACCTGGACACTGAAGGACATGTGTTAAAGAGCAAAAGAGCTTTGTTGAAACTTCACCCATGAAAGGCCACAAAAGGACAGGAGTGGCATCACGAGCTTTGCCATGGCTCATTTCAGAAGATCTGACTCCAGTAAATGCTCTCAGTAGCCTCTGTCTCCAGTGCTGGATGACAGTGAGGGACCTTGGAAGGGGATCCAGCCTTCCCTGCTCCCTGCCCTGTGTCCAGGGTGCTGCACAGCCCATGTGTGGAGGCAGAGCCTGAGTAGATGGCTTTCCTCTCCCGCCTGCCGCTCTCACTGGGTAGCTGAGCTGTTTGAGGCAAAACTTGTTTGGGATCCAGTGCCAGGAAACTTCTTCAAATAAGAACCGTAAGAGAGGTCAGGGAGCAATCTTACTTCCAAAAATGATAGGAGGAGATGATGGAGCTGTGCCAGTTATTCAGTCACAAGCCAATCAGACCACTCAACAGAATGTCAGGATCCCCTTAGCAGATCAAGTGTCTTTGATGTTAGATCCTGAAAACAATCCATTGCAAACCAGATAAATCATCCCAGCAAGAAAACCAATTCCCAGGTCTCCCCCAGGACTCCAGTGAGCACTGTAGATGGTAAGTGCCACAAAGGCTTTTTTCTTCTCTTTCAGCTTTCCAGAACATGAGTGCTTGGGCTAAATCCAGCATAAACGTCACCTGATCTTCAAGGAATGAACTAGAATAATTGGTAAGATATGAAATGAAGAGTTCATTCCTTCCTCCTGCTCCCACCACCTCTCCTCCCACTTTGTTTCCTAGAACTACTTATTTGTGTTCTGCAATTGCGGGTCACTGCAGGAGCTGCACTGGGAGTTTGCTGGGAATGCTCGACGAAACACCTCTGCTGCCCAAACTTCAGCAAGCTTCTTGCAGCAGCATAAAAACATCAATACTTGTGCAACAGCAAGAGAGAGAGAGAGAAAAAAAAATCTGCCATACATCAAAAAAAGCCCTTATTGCTCTCCAGTGGGCCTAAGGTGAGCAACGAGAAACCTGGAGGTTTGTCCTGCAGTGAGATGGGGAGGGAGCTGTACATCGACAGGACACCTTACTACAGTTACAAAATTAAGTGAGGGGCACCAAGAGAGGGACATTCTGTCACCTATTCACTTCTCCTTTTGGGAAGCCACACATAACACAAAGTTAATTAAAGCCTCTATTCTGAGAAAAAGGAATGTTCCATTTGGTAAATTTAGAAACAGCTGGTTAGTTTTATCCATTACTTTTGTGCTAACATCAGTTGAGCTCATTCAACTCTCTCTTTTTATGAAGCTGTCCTTCCTATGCTACCTGATAGCTACTAATTGCTGCAACTACATTTCTGAATTGCAAATTTTCTGCACTGATAAAAACTTTGATTGCCTGTCAGCTACACATAAGGAAAAGATCACCAGTGCTAAATGAGGTGTTCCACGCTTGGATAATAATGCCTAATGAATTATTCAAAAAAGAATGCTTGAATGAAGCAAACAATTTGAAGGGTTACTAGCAGCCGTAACAGTTCAACAGCCAAAAGAACAAAAGTATCATCCTGAAAATTACACTAATGATTAAAAAATGCGTATTAATTCTACATTTGGAGAAAAAAGAAATGCCAATCTGATTTTAAAGGTTAATCATTATTTTTTCACTAATGTTCTAATCTCTGGGAAAAACACCCTTTACCAATATTTTGGGACATATAATATTATGACATAACATATTTATATAATTTTCCAGGCATTAACCCTCTCTGTAAATTTCAAATTTCACTGTGAAAGAATCGAAAACCCTGTTTGAGAGCTGTTACTGTCTACAAGATTCTTTCTATTGCTTGAAATGAACCTCAGATCAGGCCCTGTTTCCAGCACAGCAGCGTCATACTGGGTGCCTTGGGGTCAAGCACCACTAAAGGTGCTCTCAAGAGAGTGACTACTGAGCACAGCATGGCCTCAATCACACCAAAACACAGCCCAGAGTGAATTACTCCAGACTGGCTTTGGTGTGGTGAAGCCAGAATCTGGCTCTCTCTATTCATGTGGTAAAAGACTTGCTCAAGGAAAAAACGGGTGATGGAAACAAGACCCAAATTATATTAGAAACAACAACTGTATTCACATAACTGCTGTAATATGTAACTCCTTCCATCCCAGAATTGACTGTACCTTTAAAAAGAAGAGGATGGTTATTTATGGGAAAAAAAAATTTCCCTAAATGCTCCTGGCTAAAGTGAGAAGGATAAAAGAAAAAGAAATCCTTAACAAACCATGAAAATTTCATGGATGTTCAAAGCTGACACATTTTCAGCTTTCATAAAAATATGTTTCCAAGTCCAAAAGTGATAATTTATTATGACAGACTCTTTCTGGTTGCCAAAAAGACAGGAAAAATCTGAGAACTAAATCCTAAAGAACATCTCCTGTAAAATACTAGCATTACGTGAAATATATGAGAAACAGCAGCACAATGGCAGTGTCACGTTTATCTGCTGTGCTGTTAAGACACTCCCCGTTGTTGTGTTTGGAGCTGAGCTAACACAGACACACTGTTACAGCAGAGAGGTCTCCCAGTGATAGTACAGTGTGGACAGCAATAAGGAAGGATTTGTAAAAGAGCATTTATTAAAATGAAACCAAATCAACCACTTAGCTACCTCTGCTGCAATTTTACAGCTGTAAAGCCTTTGGTATTAGACACCAATTAGTGATTTTATTATAAAGATGTTCAATGTCAAGATAACACTTCTTCTCATTTCTGGCAGTGACACTGAATGGTGGATAGAAGAAATGACTTCAGGAAAGCATAGCTGACCATCTGCTTAGGCCTGCTCACTCACTGATGATTAATCCTTTCCCTCGAGGACAATGTCTCCATGTGTTTCTCTTGCTGTCTTTTTAATGTCACAAAAAGAGGTTGATAAACACACTCAAGTCACAATTAAAAAACATTTTAACTGACCAGTTGCCACTGATGATATTATTAGACAGTTTTAGTCACTCTTGTAACAATGTGTTTAGTGGTGTTGATGTGAAGTGGAGATGAAGTTTCTTTAATGTGCCTCCTACCTATTTTTATGTTTAGGTGACATTTAAATGTTTACCTTGATGTAAACAAGCAGTCTGCAGGAGGCACAGGGAGAGGGTCATTTTTGACTCTACAAAAGCAAAAACTCTGGAAATACTATCTGGAGGACTGCAAGGAGACTGCTGTCCTTTGCCTGGGATGGGGGAGGAGGAGGAAGAGGAGGAGCAAAAGACCCATCAGAGATCCTGGGTAGATTGCAGCCATTACTTCTATACCCATATATGCTGCTGCCAAATGCACAAGTGATTGATTTCCCATTTCCCCTCAACAAGTCAGAGCTCAGTGTTGGGCTCAAGGGCACCGTGGGCGCTCGGGAGTCACACGTGCGCAGGAACATCCTGCTGGTGACGTGGAAGTCGCTACAGCAATGGACAGAGCAGTGTTGGCTCCTGCCTGCCCTCTTTTCTCTCCTGAGTGATGGTAAGAATTTTGCTGTGTGTGGGAGCAGGTTGATGCCCACTGCTGTGAGGAGCTGTTCTGGTGGAAGAGGTGACTCCTGAGGGACCAACCGCTGACAGAGCAGAACCCCAGCTTCCATGAGGACTGGCAGTCACAGAGCTCTGGACCTCTGGCCAAAAGATTACTTTCTATTTATATTCTCAAACAGGGATGTAGGAGAAGCCAATTCCAGTGCTCAGGGCCTGACCTTTCCTCTCCACCCCAGTCTTTTACTTGTGGCATACTTTTGTTCCTGCAATTGATCTGCACGTGCAACTAACAGAATCACATTTCTTGGCAGTCCCAGAACAGGAAACTTCTTTTATGTTTCCTAGACCTATGTCTACATCATAGTCTCTCATTAGATTAAGGGACTTAAACTGTCCTGCAGACCTTAGAAGTTAATGTAAGTTGTGACTCAATAGGAACTCAATAAGTTATGAAAGAGGACATAGCAAGGAGAGACACAGAACACTTGTTGAAGGCAGATTTGACTTCTGATTTCATCCTTCATGAAGAGGAATTTTCAAAAGCCCTGGGGTAACTTGAAAAACCAGGTTCCACTGACTTTTAATCAATTAGACATATTTTTGAAATTCATGTAGATAATGAGTGAGCAAGTTTACAGTCCAGTCCGACCTGTGGTGAAATTGATGGCAATGTTTGCCTTATGAAAGATAGTTCCAGCACTTAATTAGATTTCCTGTAGGCATTGCAGGAAAAAAAAAAAAGGAAAAGAAAAGAAAAAAAAAAGGAAAAAAAAGAAAAAATTGTGGTTTACATAAGAAAAAGGTAGTGGC
Source organism: Orthonyx spaldingii (assembly GCA_013397795.1). Classification (NCBI taxonomy): domain Eukaryota; kingdom Metazoa; phylum Chordata; class Aves; order Passeriformes; family Orthonychidae; genus Orthonyx; species Orthonyx spaldingii. Next base: position 244,452 of record VZTJ01001821.1, on the reverse strand, counting down.
CTTGCAGTTTACTAGTTCAGAAGAAACATTTCATGGGATGGGAGGAAAGGTACAGATATAGTAAGAGAAGACAGGCAGTATATCATAACTCATAATCACCGCTGGACATAACAAATCAGCTGCCATAACATAATCACTGGTGGCTGGACTTTGGTGTGGCACAGAGGAGATCCAATGGAGGATTCTAACAGGGGAGGACAGGTGATTACAGAGGTGGCCTTCTAGATGATTTTCATCTGAAACATTTTTTCTGCACGATGCCAGTAGGAATGGATATCGAAAGTTTATTTTCTCATTAACCCAAAAAAAGAGGTAATAAGGAAAAGGACAGGATTTTAAATGCTGAACCCATGAGAAAAAGCTGTTGCCTACAAATGGTTTCTTTCAAAATCATCAGGATATATATATATATACACCAATTTTCAGTGGAATTGCATAGATGCTTTATAAGGGGAGAAGAGGAATAACCCTTGAAGAGGCTCTCAGGGGATGGTTGCTGACATGGAAAACCATTTGCCCCAGTCAAATTTTTGGCTTTAATATGAGATGAAGGCTCTAAGTCATTTAAGGGTGTTTCTGTTTACCCCTCAAGCTTCCTGGAGGCAAGAGAGAAGCTTCCATGATCAATATTATCAAATGGCACGGAGAAGCGCAGGGCATTACATGCAAACATTCTTTTTTTTCAAATGCTGGGGACATCTCATCTACTAAATAACAAGGCACTTTCCACATCATAACCTACAATCAGTCAAACAGACCAATTCAGTGTAGTGGTACAGGATAAAAAGTCGGATTTCTGGTTTATTAGAGTTCTTAGAAAATAGAAATGAGGCAGTAGGTGGTACCTTGAGCAAAATTTTGAGGATGGCTTACCACAACAGTTTTAGGCAATTGCCAGCTGGTAACAATATCTAAACTTTCATTTAAAGACTTCTTCCTCCAAAAAATTCCTGTGCCTAATACAGCACCACAGTTACTCCCATGGACTTGTGACAGAGCCTTCGTAGAGCTGGATGTGAGGGGTAAAATTCATCAATTCCCAACATCTGGTTCATATTTTATACATCTTTAAAAAGTGCTCTACTTCATCTCTTTAGGATATTATTTCCAGTGATAATCTATCCACTCTCTATTTTAATTTCCTATTCCCACATGTTCTTTTCACTTAAAAAAAATTCTTTTATTCCACCAATTTTTAACAGAACCGTGGACAAGATTCTTCTTAAAAAAGGCTATCAATTTTTGTCAGATCAAAGATAACTTCCAATTAAAATTTTATGACCAAAAATTCCTGACTTAAAACTTTGGAAGCCAAATTATTCAAGAATCTCAAGGAGACTGCTCAAATATGGAGATACCAAGAGTGTTCAGACACTCAGGAACATAGGCTCTTACTTTAAAGCAGCCTGCTAAATCCAGAAGAGGTCCAATTTAAAATTAAATCATAAGCAAATTATACTGACAATTGCAAAAGAAGGAATGGATCTGGCCTATACTGTTGAGCTAGAAACCCATTATTCATATTTTAAGAGTTGAATCAAAGGCTGTTTTGTTTGCAATTGAATTCTGTCAGGGGTAAATCCAGAGGAAAGTAAAATGTGATACAAAGGTAAGCTTTTAAATTTCTTTCTCTTTGTGTATTTGCTTTTTGAGATGTTTCCAAGTAATAAAAAGATGACTTGGTAAACAGAATGTGTAACATGATCCTGAAAAAGGGGCAATTCCTTGCCTTCAAGAGGCACAGTTCAGATGGCAAAAGAAATGAAGTAAAACACCAGGAGGATAGTGACAGATTTTCATAGAGACATTTCAAAAAGTTGACATCCAAAGTAAATTCAAAGAGATTAAATGGCTTTGAGTAGTCAAGAAAAAAAATCACATGGATGTGTCATCAGCATAACACTGGAAGCTGGAACTCAAACCACCCTGATGGCTAAAAAAACAGAAGGAGAAGCACACACCACAAAAATAGGCCTGTACCCACCAGCAGCAACTAAAATGACTAATTCTGATACGATGTTCATTTTAATGAGTTGAGTAGTTAAGTGTGTTATAAGTGTAATCAAGGTGTCAGCACAGCTCTACAATTACCCCTGGTCACCAGGGCCATTCAGAGGGACTGGTCTCTTGTGACTTGCCCCTGTGGCTGTGTCCCCCCCTCAGCTATTATGAATTTGAGCACCCCAGACTTCTACCCAAATGTCACAACTTAGCCCTTCCTTAAAAAAACCCAAAACACAAAAATCTTATTTTTCTCTTTCTACTCTGTCACTGTTGGCAGCCCCGATCATCTGCTTGGCCATCTCTCCTACAAATGTCTGTATGTTTTTCTGGTGGCTGTTTGTGCCTGAAAGCCCTTACCCCTGCTCTTCCTTCCATCAAAGGCTCCCATAGGCTTCTCCCAAGCACCAGCCTCTCATTCTTAGCAAGAAACTGCCCACCACACCGGGAAAACTGAGCTAGAAACTGAGAAGCTAAAATAGAAAAGTAGACTCCAGCTTGACTTAAGCCAGTGAATTCCAAGATACACAACTGTAAAGAGGTGAAAACAAAGTGTTGGGAATCACAGCAGCCACACGGGAGGAGAATGAGAAATGCCGGTGTTAACTCTGGAAGACCGAAATGAATCACACGACACTGCCCTGGGATATTAGATCTAGATTAAGTAATTAGTTCATCAGCTCTCCCCAGATCCAGGTGTGTGCATCAAATCTTAGATATAAACTGTTTTAGCAGCAACACAGAGTGTGCACATTATGAAAAGCCAGATATGTAACCAAACCCATATCACCTATTTCACTTGAGGCTTACTACACTGTCCTATGAAACATCTGTTTTCATTTCTCTTTACCTTACTGCACCAAAGAAAGGGTAAAATAGGTAGTGTCACCAGGCTGTCTGTTCCTGTACATTTTAAAAGTTCACTTGCTGCACTTGTTAAGCTCCAAGACTGAGGGACTTTTCTTCATGCATCCAGCTCACTTCTTTGGTTTTCATCCTCACAAACCCATGAGGTATGGAGAGGAGATTTCAGAAAACCTGAGAAACTGAAGAGCTTTGGGTTGAGCTGGAAAAACAAGTAGTTAATGGGCAGAAGCAGTACACTGTAATAGAGAGAAAATCAAATGCCAAAGCCAGTCCCTTCTGTTTTCAGCTTTTTCAGTGTTTCTCTCTGTGTGTACATTGCCTAGGACAGCCATCTTCTAGTAAAGACTATTTTGTCAAAATATTCTAGAGTGTCTTTGTGTTTGTCATCCCTATATCAAGAACAATGTGCATTATTTCACATTTCTCAGTAATAAATTTAATTTGCCATGTGTCAGCACAATTACTGAGCTGATCTAAGGCACGATGAATGTTTCTTGCCACTCACTTTGTGCTCAGTATGCATCATAATTTGGTATCATCAGCACATACAGCGCATTATGGTGGGCCTTTCTAGCTAGGTGATTTATTTGAAATCAAACAATGAATCCAGGTATTAATTACACTTAACTCTTCCCTTTTGGGGGGAACCCTCAGCAGAGAAAATTCATTTTCTCTCCTGTGTTTCTATGCCGTGTCCTTCTCAGCCCGTGTTAGGTTCATCTTCAGAAGCAGCCTGTCATGTAGATCCTTATCAGAGATTTTCTGAAAACCTAGATAAAATATGTCATATGCACTGCAATTATCTACTTTATAACTCCTAAGCTCATTAAAGAGGTCAATTAGTCATTATTGCCTTTTTTAAACCCCCTCTGGCAGCCTCAGGTTAGACTTTGGCTCCTTAATGCAGGCAGTACTCAAACAGAGCGAGTGCTCCCAGGAGCCAAGTGCTCCTGCAGCCAGAGCTGAGCACCAGCACTTTTAGAGGGGAAAAAAAGGGAAAAGAAAAAGAAGGTAACTGCCCACTGTTCCACTCACATATTAAATATTGATGAAAAGACTGAGAAAATAGAGCTGGAAATGTAAAGAAATCACATCTGAGCGAGGAAAAAAAAAAATCACGGAGAGAACAGGAGGAAGGGCGGGGGAGTGAACACTGCAGAGCACTTTTGTAAGCAGAAGCTGAAATTAGCAGCGGGGGTATCTATTTGCAAGCAGAACAAATACAATTAGATCGTCCCCCTGCTAATTTTGGCTTCTGGTTGCACAAGTACACTGCAGGGCACACACCTTCCTTACCATTTCCTCCTGTTCTGTGCTTTCCAGGTGATACCTGTGAAACAGCAAAGGAGCAGCACCTCCATGTTGAGTGCTGACTGTAAGCAGCTGGACGATTCCTAGCACTTCGTCACGAAAATAATCACACAGAGATTTTGGGGTGGTTATTACTAACAAAACCTTCCTCACACCACTGCTTCTGAGTGGTGTACTGGTGGATGAACCAACACAGCCAAGCATCCAAAAAGTCTCACGGCTGTCTTCTGCTGCTGCTGCTGCTGACTTAGTTTCTCTTGGGTCTCAGGCGGGACCACACAGAGTCATGTGAAGGTGGAGACACCCAGCTCAGGGGGCAGGACAGGACGGGACAGAAATGTGCCCCAACCCCAGCTGAATCTCCATCTAGGACACTCTGTGGAGCGTCTCTTCGCTGTTGACCAGGAACTATTCACAGCTTGTCTCCTTGATGTTTTTGCTGCCATTGTTGTGGTGCAAATTGAAGGAGAGAAATGAAATGGAATAAGAGAATGAAAGAAGGCTATTCCTGCCTCGATCTCATTATCTCTGCTGAAAAAATGAGCAATCATGGCAGTGAAAAACAAAATCTCTGAGGAGTGCTACTCCAGGCAGAGAAAGCAGCATTGGAGGGAAGGAAAGCATTAATATGTGCTTTTCAACCAACTGCATTTCAATTTACTGCTAGACTCTAATTCTCTTTTATTAATTTAGGAGTGTTTCTACTTTATTCTGTAATCTGTGCTCTACATTTTACTGTGTTAGATGTCTATTTTCTTTTTCTGTTCTTTTTTCTTGGTTTTGTTTGGCAGTTCTGCAGACGATCCCATTTCCTTCTATTTGCAAGTTTGCTTTATCTATATTTCACAGTTGCAATCTGGGCTGTCCACTATTCTTATTACTGTGTGATAAGTGATATCTGCTAAAACTGCACATGAACTCATTTTTCTCTGTTCCCTTCAAAACCCTTCAAAGCTGGCTCATCTGAAATAACAAATTGTTTTCTTGCAACTGGCAATTATTAGTTCTGGCTTATGAGTTTTGATCTCTAAGGTAATTTAATGTGTAACCTTATTATAGTTACTCATAGCCCAGGACTCTATCTAAAGGCCAATTTGGCATTACCTTCTTAGCTATTAATTGCAACCCAGCTGGGCTGTGCATGTATTAGAACGAAGCAATACTTTGATGAATAAATCTCTGCATCATTTCCTAATACACACATTTTAAGGGCATCCAGCTAATGAGGACAACTGAGGTAGGTCACACACACTATACTATTTGTGATAATATCTTTTGTATTTACTAGGATTCAGGTAAACAATATAACAGAATGGATGTTTTTATAGACTAAGCCAATCTTGCACTATGACAAGCTAACATTTATTAATGTCTTTGCATCTGCAATATAATGAGTTCATTTCTTTTCTGTACACAGTTCTGTTGTTTATGTCCCCGATCCTTCTGTATCACCCATGCAAGTGGAACTTTATATCCTCGCTGAAACCTATGAAAGGCAGGAATATGTCCATTTGCAGCCAATCAAACATACAAAAAGCGGAGCTATTCTAGCAACAAATACTCCGATCTTTTGCACTGCTTCTTAAACTAGATATGTTCATTACTAACCTTGTTTCCAAATGACCTAATATGCACTGGATATACTTACTTGTGCTAAAATTCCTGATAACTTGAAAAGCTGATGTAGCTGAAATTTATTAAGAACTTGAAGGAGTCTATAATAACACAATGCAAAGAAAAGCTTCATCCTGAAGAAAGGATGGAGTGTAGACAGCTCTTTGCATGGCATCACCAGTAAGAGAGAAACATATGAACAAATAGTTTAAAAAGTAAGTTATAGTAAATATCGTCATGATACTGAAAGAGAAATTAGGGAGTTTGGTCTTACAACTGAGAAGCACAATAGCAGAGAAGTTAAGTAATCTATGAATCTAACCATGTCAAACAGATGATGTTTTACTCTTCTTCATTAATTTATTTAAAAGTTTCCCTGTTTTTTAAAACTTGATGTCTTTTTGGGAGTGGATGTGGGGGTGTATTAACACCCTCCTCTGCTCAAGAATATGATCATGCAAATCTGTTCATTATTGACAAACAACTGTGCATGTATGGTGCTGTCACAAGGGTTTTCTGTGGTGATCACTGAGGAAACAATACAATTTCAAATTTTGCTCACACTCCTGAGTCCTCAGCCATCTCCTCTGTAATAACTCTGGTTACTGTGAAATGAGACCACTATGGATATGAGCACTTGAAGACCACCACACTGGATTATGACTACTCCATATTGTTTCAACACCCAAACCTTTAGACTTTCAGCAGTTCTCAGAATCTCTAGAATACTAAACCCTCTAATTGTTCTGTAGCAAAATCATAGATCTGGGAACAAAAATCCTCTTATACTCAGTAAAAGCCATCCCACTGCCGTGCAGCCCTTGCCAGGACCGTAGGCATTAAAAGAAAGTGCTACGTAGATTAAATGTGGGCTCACCTGCCAGGCAGCATATGTTTCACCACTGTCAAACCCAAGGGTTCTGTAAAGGATTGAGACAGATGCTTATCTCACCTCCTGCACCTTTTGGAGAGATCATGTCACAGCACCCCCATCACCAGAACGCTTTATTGTGAAACACAGCACCCTTTTTAACACCGGTTTGCCAGCAACCTGAGACTCGCTGGTAGAGGTTTTCTTCCATGTCAGCTAGTCTTGGCTATCTCAAGTTTTCCTAAAGTGACATGCTGGAATTCCCTCCACGCATATCAACCTGGAGATATGTGAGGTGCAGTGAATTGTAAACTTTCACAACTGATTTACATGTTCCAGGTTTTAATACCCTCTCAATTCTTAAACGGATTAAGGAGGACAGTCTTTAGCTGCATTTGACAGAGATTATTCTCGACGTGGCCTATTTTTCATGGTAGTCATTTATTGTACTTGGTAATTAGCTATATGGCCTTCTGCATTGATTTTTTCTTTCTGAATCTACTTTAGGTCTGCTTCCTAAATGCTGGATATGGTGCTTAATGACACCACTTTTGTTTATTCTGCAGTCTGGCATATTTGGTAATTCATTAATTTCTTCGCATGACGTAAATTGGCAGATCTTTATTTTAAAGATTGGAAATAAAATGGGTTTGGCTGTCATAGGCTGGATAGTGCCTGTAGAATGGCTGCCCAGTAATGGCAATACTGGAAGCCAAAAATTCAACTTTTTTTTTAGATGAAGCTTGCCCAGTTTCTGAGAAGGCTTTTAAGACCTAACATACTCACTGTGCTAATGAGGAAATGGGTCCCAAAATACAAAATGCCTATTTCAGGCATTGGAGAGATGAGTGTGCACACACAGGATGATTCATTACCACAAAATATCCCAGCATTTTCTTGTGTGTGTACAAAACAAACAGAAAATTAATCATAGCTTGTTACTTACAAGATTTCCTTTGAGCCTTGGAAAGGCTAACTCTAATTTTGAACATCGCTGTTTCCATAGGAGAAGTCTGACTTTTAAAAAATTTAGGGGCACATGCAGCCAACTCCTGGTGCACCATGCACTTGCAGTTTGTAGGGCTGCCCACACTAGCAGTCAACCAGATCCTGCTTTATGATATTTTCCACAAAGATCACCCATCACATCAGGTATGTGTTTATTTGCCCACACAGTTGCAGCCTTGCTGTTTTGATAACCAAGCCAACTTTTTCCCAGGTTTTTGTATTTATTTGGAGAGAGATTTCGGGAGGTTACTCCACCACACCATTCTGCTTTCCCACACTTCCTTCTGCTGCTTCTGTCTCCCAAGTCTTCTGCTGCTCCTCTCCCCCATATGTCTCACTGCTGAAGCTCCTTCCAGCTTTACTCACGTCTCTGGTCCTGTGGTCCCTTTTGTTGGACCACAGCAGTGTCTGCTCCCTTTTGGTGCATTCTTCACTTTCACCACATCTCTGATATTACTGGAGAGGGCTGGAAACCACAGTAACCCAGAGAAATACCCTCCAAAATACAAGTCCGTTTAGCAGAAGGGTCATATGACATCCACATCTACAACATCTAGAATGCATTTGCAACTTTTGTGCTGAGCTCTTGTGCAGCACATGATGAATATAATCAGCTCCAGGATGGGTGCCAAAACCCCTGGAGGAGCTTCAGCATGGGACAAGCCTAGCTTCACATGCCCTGGTCTCCCCTGCCTCATGCAGGAAGCCCTGTGACAGCTAAAGCCACCTGAAAGAGAGCAGAAAAGCATTTCCTATTCTGTGTATCTGCGACAAGAGCAGATACCAAGGCTGTGACAGTCTGGAAAGAGCCCCATGGGACCCATTGCACAGCACTGTGAAGGTGAAAGGCAAAGCCAAGCACACAGGCAAAAGGAAGCACAGGAACCCAGAGCACAAGCATTCAAACAAATCAATGTGCTGCTCTCCAGAAGCAAGCTCTCCATCAGAGCAGACTCGTGGCTCCATTTCACATATTCCATGCTCCAGTCTCTCACTCCAGTCATTGCCAGCAATGTTTCTGTTGCTGCTGCAGCGGCAGGGGAGTATAACCTTTCAGCAGGTGTAGGGGCTGGGGTAGGGCTGGATTTATGGGACACAGTGAAACGAGCAAAGAGCCAGGAGGGACAGTCAGGTGAGTACCTAGGTCCAATAGTAAGGCAAATAGTTTCTGCATCAAATGGGGTCTGGTAAACTGCCATTGCCTCACGTAATGATAGATTTGGAAGTTGTTTGTATAACTCTTTCAATTCCCAAACTTAGTTCTATATACTAATGCAGTCCACACGTGCTCTTTTACAGGAGCTCATGGAGTATGGAAGCAGGCTTTCCACTCCTGGAGCCTGAGGGAGAGGTCAGGCTCTCCTCTGCATCGGGGCAAGGCTTTCAGGCTGGATTTGTCAGCACCTCAAGCAACAGGAAAAGAGTTTTACCCTGGAGATCTATTCAGGTCCACAGGCTATGGATGGGCCTCTGTAGCCTGAGATTTTCAAGCTGCCTCATGGAGTGTTAAAAACAAGGAGAAGTTACTGTCACTTACACCAAAACGTCATTTACACCTGGGTCTATCTCAACTCCAGGGTAGCAAGAGAACCTTTGAGTGCTATATCAGCATCATAAAGGCTTAAAGCTTTTTCAAATCCTGTTCTCCTCACCTAGAACAAAGAAGTGGCATCAACCACCATCACTTATGACAGAGAACTGGGACCATCCCACCCCATTCAACAGAGAGCCAAGAGAGAGTAGAAATGCTACACTCTGAACCGAAGAGAGACTTGAAATATCAGTTCAACAACAAAAGGGTACCCCATCCTCAGCCAATCTACAATACTGGGTCTTAAAGAAAATTAGTGTAATAAAACATCAAGTGAAAGCCATATTCAAAGCCAAGTCAAAGCCACTGCAGTATCAGTTTTGTTATTCACAATTATTTTAAGTATTTATTGTTGGAAGTGTGAGGAAAATGCAGAAACTGAATTGAAAATTGATGTGAAGATGTGACAATTGCAGTAACACAAGGTCTTTGTATGATGGACTACTCATAAAATGCTTTATATAATCAGATGAACAACAAAAACGTCTGAATGCACCTTGCTATGTATCAGATGAAACATGGAGTACCTATGTGGCATCAAACCCAGCTGCATTTCCTTCAACATCCATCCCTCTTGCAATAGCTTTAGAAAAAAAAAAGACACAGAAGCATGAGAGGGAAGAGAAAGAAGACAGTGATAAAGATATGAAAAATGCTTGTTTAATTATGCTCCAGATTTTATCTCTGTTTCATATCAGCTCTCTCTCTTTCCTTTCCAAGAGAAATAACTGGCATATGCTTTATTTTGAAAGTAGATTGACACAAAAAATGAGAATTGGCCATGAATCCTGGCATTAATCTCCCTCCACAACAGCCTGTGATTGAGTCAGAGCTATTATTCTCACTTTCAGGTCTGAGTCACTATCAAAAAGGATGCTATTTCTCCAGCATCCTTTCCAGCAGGAGTATACACTGTCTAGCAGGGATGTTGCAGAGCACTTCAAGTGCCACAGAATTTTCTCTGACTCTTGCTTTTGACCTGTTTGTTCAAAAACTCAAAGCCAAAAAGAAGATAAGGAATTAGTACTGAGGTTCCAGTTTCCTTATTACCTGCTTCCTTACATCTTTCTTCAGTTTCCTCCATAACAACATCTAAAATGTTATCTTCCCCACTACAAGCACACTGCCTCAATCCTCCCTGCTTAATTTGAACTCATCCCTTTTACTCTGTTTGTACAAAAACCATTGTCTCCCATTGTGGCTTCTCTTTCTTCTTCTCTGCTCCTGTGCCTTCTGCTTACATGCATTGAAATCTTCCTAAAGATCTGTTGGCATCTTTTTTCTGCTCTGAACTTGAGGCAGTCCTTAATAGGCCACTCTAAATATTCCCACTTGCTACTTACACAAGGAATTGAAACAAGCTGCAGTGTCACTCTGCAGCCCAGCTGCTGAGCTCAGCATAGGACACCAGGTACTCAGGAACATTAATTCCCATCATACAGAACATGTCTGCTCCCTGCCTCAGCTTCACCTGGACAAAGCTCTGCACCCCACCCTCTTTTCCAACAGAAGGAGGAATAATCCTGTGCAGGAGGAGCATCGAACCACAACTGCCTGATAGCTGATAAAATGGTGCATTATGTAACCCACTGAACCTTACTTTAAAGCTTCAGTTTTTTATCTCCCTTCAGCACCCTTCTAAAGTAACCATGGAGCTTTTTACTTGGGTGGGGAGGTTAAGGAGACTGACTTGAGATGCAGCACTTGCTCTCTGAGTTTTCCCAGGTCTCACTAAAGTTTCTGGACACCTAGGATGAAGAAAGCAGCCACCTTAGGGAGTTGGATGGAGAGCACACGCCCTACAGCCTTCCCTCAGTGATGAGAGGGTATTGCACCCAGAACCAGAGACTGGAATGCTGATCCTAACAAGTGCTCCTGGTCTGCTCTCCTCTGAAGGTGAAGAGCATCTTCTCTTAATTTAAGATTTTATTTTGTTCTCTTTAATAGAGTACCTGCATGTTTTCCCGAGCCAAATTTCCCAGCTCACTACCTGCTTTCCCTGCAAACACCTATGGAGATCTGAAGGCAGAATTGTGCCTGTTGTTTTAGTTATGACAATAATGCAGGACTCAAATAATGCTACTCTTATGCTTAGACCCCTTTAATTAAGCCACTTTCCTGAACCATTTTATTGAACTCTCGTCAGGAACAATACTTTTAGCACTGCAGATATTCAGTGTGATAGGCTGTGGGACTGGTTGGTAGAGGAATACAGCTTTGGAAAAGAGACAAGGGTCCCTTCCAGCAGGTTTTGGATGGGACCATTTCTGTACCTCAGGAACTGACAGGACTACAACTTTTTGGGGTTTTTTGTGTGTTTGTTAGTTTGTTTACCTAAAGCTTATTTTTTCCCAGTCATTTGAAAAAACAATTGAGGTACAGCTTAGGTACATTTTTCTTTCTGGACAAATCTCCATAAGCCATCACTTATCCCTTCATTCCACATCACACTTCACTTAAGTGACTTTTCAGACCTAAGCCTGTATGGAACTGACTGTAGTATTTTATCCTCACTGTGAAATAGTCTTCACTTTTGTGACACCAACTAGTCTTGAAATGCTGCAAAAATGCTGACAGAAGAAATACCAGAGAACGGTTTTAAAAAGCTTATGAAGGATCGGTAGGTCCAGAGGTGTTTTTTCAGCATCAGAACAGCTAGGGGACATTTAAAACCAAACGGAAAAAATTCTAGAGGACATAGAGGATTTAGTGTATTTTGAGGGAGTCACCAACATGAAAGGTAACATATTTTGGTGGAGGCTGGAGGGGACAGGATCTGATGAACAGTGTGTCAGCCCTATAGTAGTAACAGGGGGCAGGCAGCGCTACTGGAATGTGGGGAAAGCAATGAAATGAGAAAGGTAAATGAAGCGAAGTGTAGCATCAGGCAGAGGCCCCAACATCATAAACACAGTTGCAGTGTACAGTCTCATAGATCCCCTGAGTTTTACATTGAAGAGAAGTGACAAAATCATCAGGAGAGAAATGAGAATGACCAGCAGAAGCCTGAGGAGGAACAGTGTGAGAAGGGAGTCAAAAACACTAAAGAGCTGCCTGAGGTTAGTGCTACTGGACTGCGATTTATGAAGGGATATACTCAAAACTGCCTCAAAGGTTAAATGTGAAGCTTGGACAAGAGAATAATAGAAAAGAAAACCTTCGAGAGGCCAAGATGTAAGCAAGATATGTGGCACGTACAGCTTAGCCAGCACAACTGCACTGGGAAACCGAATTCCTGAGCAGCAGCTCTTTGTTTTGCTCTCTTGAAGTGGCACTCCCAGTCATGTCTTTGTCATTTGAACCCTGATGGCTTCCACTGCTACTGCACCTGTACTACAACAAAGGAAGAACCCTTAAAATAAAGCTGTGGAATGTTCATTAAAATCACACCAGTCGTCCAAGATTTCATTTTCAAATGTAAGCACCAGCCACATGTATGTGTACACACAGATGTACATGTACACATGTACATGAGGTTGCATTTTCTCCTGCTCATCAGAACTCTTAAAAATACATTTTAGCTGTGTTTTAAAGTCTTTCTTAGAAATCTAGATACAAATAAAAGTAATTTATGCCCCCACGTTCCACAGTCTCACTTTGGAAAGCAAAGCAGTACTTCTTAGTCTCCTAAATAAAAGTCACAGTAGAGTTATATTTATAAAACCCCCTCTCATTTAGGCTTTTCCCAAGTCTTTACTGCATTCTGGAAGAAGCCATTCCCCTTCCAAAGCAAGTGGTCCTATAGCTTCTTTCCTGAACCCACACCCTTGGCTTCCCCTTTGCCTTCTCCAGCTGCATGAACAAGAGTCTTGCACACCTACAGACTGCATGTGGCCCCTGAAGGGGGGAATTCATGGCCAGTTCATTTAATTTGTCACCCTCTATGATCATGGCGATTGTTCTGCTTTTAATTCAAATCATATAGCCCTTTTTCACTTAGCTTTGTTACATCTTTAATTACGACCTTAGGCTGAGGTGGTATAATTTTACTCTAAGAGATATGCCAGAACTCAAGTACTGACATCTCCAGGTTTTATAGAAATTGCAGGGATCATAGGAATTTAACCTGATAATTACCTCAATATTTCAAGTCAGACAATCACCATATAAAATAATTATGGGTTGTTGTTTTTCCAAATTCCCTTTGTGGGTTACTGTAGGTGACTGCAGGTTAGAATATACGGTGTTAGATATAGAAACAGAGATAAAGAGGTACAATATACCTAAATGTGAGATTATTCAACCTCATGTATAAGGAATGCCAAAAGACAAAGAAAGGCAGCTCTTTGAAATGCTTAAAATAGCAAATACCACATTCCCAGTTAAGGAATGTTCGGATCAAGGATTCTTTTCCATGACCTCTTCAGCCACAGAAGTTTTTTTCCCTATGGGGCTTGCAAGGATTGGCACAAATGGGAGCAAAAACACCCTTTGTACACTTCTTGCATGAAACCTTCAAGAACTGGCCCTTCTGTCAGCCATATAAATTGTCTTTTACTAACAGAAGCCTTCTTAGCCAGCTCTTCATCATGTTCTTTGGCACAATTGTGGTGATTTAAACTATAAGCTTACTACTACTAAGGTTTTCTTTCTTACTTAAAAAAAAAAAAAAAAAGACCAAAAGGGCAACATTTTAATTTACTGTAAACTGATTACATTTTGTGGGGGTTTGTTTTGTCCTCTTCAGAATGCCAATGCTTTTGATATTTCTTGCACATAAAGATGCAAGGAAAAAAAAATTACTTGGCATGATTTCCGTCATGTTGATTCTTCTGGGTTCTCAGATATTATGATCCATGGAAAGTCTGGATTCATGCTTACTTCTACTCTTCATTAAGTCAGTTGTAGTTGAATTGCTGGTAGGGCAGGCTGCTGATACAGTAGGTGGGCATGCTGAATAAAATACATACCACAGCTGTACCTGCACTTGTCAGAGAGCCAACCTGCTTTACGCCAGTCTGTTCTCCACTGCTTCCTGGTCATAGCCCATCTGTTTCTGAATTTATAAAATGCTGAAGAACACAAATATCTGAACCTATTATAGGTAACATGCTTCAATTAAATTCTGATTGTGGAGCTGTGCTTAACAGACTATCATTGGTAATGTGTCTCCTTCAATAAAATAGACACCCATCCCTAGATATTTCTGTGGAATTCAGAGGATTTTCTGTGTAGTGGCTTCTACATATGGTGCACCTGGCCAATATTCTTGCAGTTGCAAACAAAATCGAAACCAAAAAAAACCTGCCAAGCCAGAGTATGGAAGGTTACTATGACAGATTAGATAAAAACCTACATATAGGGAGAGGTTCCACAGTAGGAGCCCTCACAGGTGAAGTAAGCCAGACAGCTATTAACCTGAACTTTTCCAGTAGCTTAAAGGAGTGCTTTGCATTTCAGTTGGATTCGGTGATAACATAGAATGATAACACACACAAAAATGATGGAACTAATAAAAGTTTATCATGTACATGTAATTTTTGCACTGAGGGTGAAACACTCAACTTTGCAAGGTCAGTTTCATAAAAACTATGATTTAAAGGAGCTCAGCAGGCTGTCAATAACTGATTTAATAGGAACAGACCTTAAACAGAAGAAATAGGTGAGGGATATATCCCCAGGAAATTTGCTGAGGATGCCTACAGTACCTATGATTAAACTATCTGTCCTCTGGATGTCATCATTGCTCTTTTTATATGCTGTTGGTTAACGATGCATTTATGTAGAAGATAACCACAGTCCTAAGGAAGCTGGCCGGGGTGCATTATTTTTGGTAGGGCAGTGCATTCCCAGTTAGAACTGAATTCACAAGAGTGTCGTCCATATCATTACTATTTATAATCTATAACGAACCTTTTTCTATAATGCAGTGCAAAAAAAAAATGACCCCCTGCATACATTTCATTTGACGTGAACTCACATCTCTGCTTCAAGAAGCACTTTATGCCTCTTCACTAAAAATTTCCATCTTTCCATATGTTTAGCTGAGACATAGCTGCCAGTCAGCAATAGTGTTTGCAGTATTTGCAAAAATCTTTGCTTTAACCTGGAACCAGAATATAAGATTTCAAAATAAGGTGCTTGGCTTCTCTTGGCAAGGGAATAGTCCATTAGCAGTGATGCACCAGAGCAGAAAGCAAAAATTTGGAATACACCTCACTGTGACAAGGCTGACCCTGAGAGATTTGATAGAGAAAACAGTCCAAAGTGTGGCACTGCAGATTTTACCATATTCCTACAAGATCTTTCATAAGATATTACAGCAGAACAGTCTAGGTAGAAGCAGAGCTAGGCTGAATCGTTCTCCCAGCATGAGGTATGAGGTTGAATTCAAATCTT
Source organism: Orthonyx spaldingii (assembly GCA_013397795.1). Taxonomy (NCBI): domain Eukaryota; kingdom Metazoa; phylum Chordata; class Aves; order Passeriformes; family Orthonychidae; genus Orthonyx; species Orthonyx spaldingii. The sequence goes on along the minus strand of VZTJ01001821.1, from coordinate 228,850 downwards.
CTCAGTACCTTTCAAGTCCAGATAAATCCACAGGCAAGGAGGGGCTGCCTGTCCCGGAGCACTGGGGCTGCTGGCAGGTGGTGCACCTGAACTGGCCCCAGCCAGGTGGGGAAGGAGATTGTCACCTTTGCACTTCTGTTCTTGAGCTGTGCCAAATGTTCATCGGCTGCTGTCAGCAACCATCCTGGAACAGTGCCAATTTTAGCAGCATGGGGATCACTCCAGAAGTCTTAGAAATACAAGTATGATGTCCTTCTCCCTTCTGCATGGCCATTGAACACAAAGTGAGTTGTTAGAGAGCTACATGGCACCAAAAACCTCTCCAGCTTCCACAGAAGAATTATTATGGAGCTTTCAGAGAGAGATGATGCCCAAGTAGTACAAGCTGAGGCTTAACATATTCCTTCCCAGCAATAAACACTCATCACTCACCAAATTTCCTGAGGTTGAATTTTCCAGAGGCGAGGGGATAGGTGCTTCATTCCCAGCTTTATCCAAAGTATCAGTTCAGACAGCTTTCAGCAAATCACTTGCACTTAGCTCTACAAAAAGAACCTAGACTGAGCTTGCGAGAAACAGAGCTCAAGTCAGCAAAGCAAGGGGCACTTATAGTCTGTTCATTTTCTATGTGTCTGTGATTTTGGAAACACTCAGAAGCCTCATGCTGTTAGCAGGGCTGGGCACCTCAGCAATTTTTTAATGCCTCAGTCCTAGGAGGATTGTAAAGTTCGATAGTCTTGCAAGTAGTTCACAGGTAGAGCACGTGTTAGGTAAGCTAACTGGACAAATCTTTCAAAATGGGCCCTTATCTATTTTTTAAGGAAGAAATGAGGGTTCCCTCATTCTTATACTCAACAGCTGTTAAGTAACAAGTCAGATTCTGAGGGAAGAGCCCATTTCCAAGGATCCTTACTTCTATTTAAAGTGAAACACAGCAACAGGTGACAGAAATCAATTACAGTCTGCTGTGGGGTTGTGTGTTTCTCAGTGAAGGCCAGCCAAAGTCCCTCCACTTGCTTGCCACCCCCTCAGGACATGGGCCAGCACAGATCTGAACATGGCAGAGCTGCACCAGCCCAGTCCTGGCAGGCTCAGGCTTTGAAGAAGGCTGATGGGTTTGGACATAGCAATGTGTTACTGTGGCTTCATGGCTTGTGGATCAGAGCTGGCCTGGGTTTCCTCTGGGACACAGAGAGACTCTGCCCCTAGAGTAGCCTCATATGCCCAAAGGCCCGTGCAAATATCAAGGGGCTATCTCAGAGCCAACCCCCTTGGAGGATGTGTTCTTTACCCTCACCACGTCATCTTTTCCTGACTACGCAATATTTTCAGGGGAGCTGTGACAATTCATTTATTACAGTCAGGTCACCATTTTGTAGTGAAGTATGGAGCAGAATTATAGAAAGATATAATTTAGGATGCTCATTCTCTTGTTTTTAAGCATCCTCTGGAGATGTAAAAACATGGCCAGAAAAATAACCTTAATGTGCTGCCCCATTTCAACACTGGAGTTTTGCTTTGCATGTTAATGTGTGTGTTTTCATGCCTCAGCTACACTAACTGTACTCCTTTCCTGTTTCTATTTATTTTGGAAGCAATATATGTTTACTAAATCAGTTGAAAAGTGTTAATGATCAGTTCATAGAATACTAATGTGGATTCAAATTACTTTCACATGAATCAGGACAAATTAAAAAATACTATTTGATCATAAACTGCTTCAAATCCATGTCACAAGAATTCCAGTATCTTGAAATAAAGATTCCTTTCTTTCATTTTTTTTAAGACCTCATTAGATAGTCTAATTGACCAAAAAGGTGTGGGGACAAGAATGCATGGATTATCCATGGTTCCTGTAACAAAGAGAATGGATAAACCCCATATGTGTGTGGCAAAGGGGAGGACATCAAAACCAATTGCACCACAAGCAATGCCTCTTCCATGTGCCTGAGAAGGAAGAAGGAGACACGTCCATGCAAGCAAAAGAGTGCTGACACGGGTACAGCCAGCCCTGACTCACAGCACAGTGCTGAGCCCCGAGACACAGATGTGAAACCTGAGGACTGGTAACCTACATGGACACTGGGTCAAAATGTTTCCAAGGGAAATTTTTATTGCATCCCAGAAAACTCAGGCACACTCCAAAGATGAACACATTTCAGTGACATTTCAGCGTGATCCTGTCTTGATCTGAAACAAGGCTGGGTTTCAGAACTGACTTTCAAGTACATCTCCTGATCTAAAGGCAGGAACTTCTAAACTATTCCTCCAAGTTTTGGTAGAGGGGAATAACCCCGTTTAGTGACCTCCACTGGGGAAAAGCAGACAACTGAGGTGTCACTGTTTGGGAGCAGAGCGCTAGCTAAGCATATGCCGTGCCCACCGGCCATACCCGCTCACAGGTGACAAGGAACACACCACCTCTGGCAAACCAGCCTTCGTGCTTCTGCTGCTCACACAAAGCCCTTCCCCCCATCTGTTAAAATCTGCCCTTCCCTGGCTCCCAGGAGCTGCAAGTTAACCTCTTAGTGCTTTATCACCCAGGAATATGCGTGTGCTATCCTAGCAAAACACTTCTTAGTTGGATGTATCATGAGAATGCACACGGTGATTGCTGGGAAGGTCAAACTAGCACTGCTGAACAAATCAATATTGGAAGGTAAAATCAGTTTTGGGAGGTAAATTGCAGCTGTACCAGGCACTTGCTGGATCCCAGCGCAGTGAAGATGCACAGGAAGAATTTATCTCTGCTCACCTTTTCCTTATTCACCAAGGAATAATTGTGGGCACAACATTTCCTTAACCATTGTTGTCCTGAACTGTGATTTAGGAACCTAAGGCAAGATGTCAGGCTGGGTTTGCCTCTTCTACTGTTGTTTTGCAGAGACCAGGTAGAACATTCAGCTGTTCCTTTACACTTTTATTTCCCCTTTTTTTAGTAAAAAAATGTACTTTCTCATGGATATTTTAAGCATGACAATTAAGACTCATTTAGGAGACTATCAGAGGAATAAGCTCTCCAGCCTCCTCTATTTCGTTCAAGACAATTTTATCTAACCGATTTTTAACAAATTTAAAACATCGCCCATATCTACTCTAGATATGAGGCACTGGTAATCAAGTCAAGCACCATTGACTATGAGAATAGTGAAGTGTATAAAATGATTTCTCAGCATTATGTAGTGTCACAGCACAATTTAAATAACACGTTCATTATTCAAGGTCTCATAATTCGTACGTATAGAAATAGATATGGGGAGCTGAAAGAGGCTTTCAAGCTTTCAACAGTTAAATAAATAAGCAACCTGTATCATTACAACTATACTGTACATTCTTTAAATATCTGATAGATTGTTGGAAAGTCCTTTAAAAATGAAATCCAGTTACACAAAGTGCTAATTTAAGCTGAGAGATGCATATACAGACGGCTATTACATATTGACGCTGCTTTTACAGGAATAGACAGAAGATCTGAGAGAAACTGTGTTTCTGGGGAGGAATCTCAGATATTATTATAATGTTGATGTACAAAAGGGCTCTTACAATTGTGATTACAGAAATCTAATATTAAAGTCATGCTCTTTTCTGTAATTTAAGCGCATGTAGGTATTTGTTTCTGCACAAGATGGAATACATTGCAGATGCTATTGTCTTGATTTTCATATGCATTTAGAAGATTTTAAAGTGAAATTGTTGCAATCCCATTCTATCTGACACTTCTGGTAGAACTATGGTTGAAGAAGGTATTTCACATTTTTTTATAGCACTCAAACCCAGTCTCAGAATTTCCTGTAGCTCAATAATTTTATACTATACTTAATGTGATCTAGAAAATATAAATATGTGATCATTAATATAGAAATAAAATGTACAGATATATTAACCTGAGCTGTTTATAAGCAATTTTAAAATAAATGTACCAATTTAATATTTGCTTTTGTATTTTGTAAGGCAAATAAATTTGGCAAAAACTATTTTTTCACTATGAGGGCAGTGAGACAATTAAGTGTGTTGCCCAGAGAGGCTGTAGCTGCCTCATCCCTGGAAGTGTTCAAGGCCAGGCTGGATCCAGCTTTGAGCAACCTGGTCTGGTGGGAGGAATTAGATGATCTTTAAGGTCCCTTCAAACCCAAACCATTCTACAAATCTGTGATTCTATTTAACAAAGACAAACACAAAAGAAAAAAGACAAACAAGTTTCACCCATCAATTCTTGCCAAAGCAAAAGAATTTCAAAAGTCTTTCCTACACCTGATACTTGCCCACTTGGGACCTGTTATCTATGTCTGCTTAATTTAAATTGTGAGTGAGAGATGAATTTTTGCCATTATGTTAAGCATTAAGTATCTCAGCAGAAAACATTTCTCCTCCTTTTCTGAGGAGAAAATCTGTGTCTCTAGACAGAGCCAGCACAGACAGCTGTGTTCCCTCCTTACTCAGGAACAGATGAGAAACACTGTTCTCTTCTGACTGACACTGGAGCGAGCCTTTCAGAAACCTGGCACTTGTGGGGCATTTCTGAATTTACAGTTCCCAAAGCAGCCTTCCCAAAGGAAAACACAATCACCCTCAGAATACACAGAAAGGTCCATGTGTTTCTGAGTAGTCCTGCCCAGACACACATTTACCACCAGGGCAGGGACTGAAAGTATTCTTGAAAATTTATAAAGATTTACTTTGCCATTTGCCATCTTCATTGATACTCCAAGCTTTGCCCTTGGTCTTTTAGTCCCAGACATGAATATATAGGTTGCCTTCATCACTCCCTGTGTTCCAACAACTTCTCACTGCTATTTCCTGGGCCAGTCTATAAACAGACAGATAGTCGTGCCTGATGTGGACATAATTCCTTCTAAATCCATCCACTGCCCTTTCCTAACTTCCTTCCTGCGCTTTATTTCATCACATCACATAGTATTTTCTCTGTATTTTTGCCTTGGTGTTGTTGTCATTCCATGTCATATACTGAAAGCATCCTCTCTTTCTTAATACTTCTCAATGTTACAAAGCTAGTGAAGCTTTAAACCAGTTTTTAGGCATTTCTCCCACTGGATTTCTTCCTTTCTATGCTGATCACTTCTCCATACCCAATCCTTCCTGAATCTTTGTTCATGACTCAGGGGGACATATTTAATATTTACCAGTGGAAAAGAGCACACACGAACGCTCACCTACTCCAGGAGGTGTTGCAGCATCTTACTAACGTATTGTTGTTTTACTTCAGCACCTCAAAACAGGGTCTGTCCTGCCAAACCCATATTTATGTTTCACAGTATGTCCTCCTCCTCCTCTGGGTACTGCTGGCATAATTCAGCTGTGCAGCTGGGTGCTGTTCCTCTGTACAGCCTGATTTTTGGCTCTGTGAGTAGAGAGGATACTTCCACAAATTCTATGGAGTCCTAGAGCCTGAATGGCCAGGAGACCATGATTGTGGATATTTTTCATACTGTGGAAAACACTTTTCCCACAGGGCACCAACAAGCACCTTAGTGGTGTATACTGGCTTTGCTGAGATCAGGTGAACTGCAGGAAGTTGCAGTGGATTTGGCATTTATGTGGCTGTTAAAACCCCCCCACCAGGCTGTGTCATTCATTCAGTGAGCGGATCATGAGTTCCTGTGTCTCCTCTGCTGCCTCTGATCTCTTTTGGACAGCTAGCTGTGTACATGAACACACCCCTGTAGGTCAGACTAAAATCCATCTTTGCCCTGCATCCTGTCTTTGAGCTATTAGTAGGAGATTCTTAGAGGACAAGAATAAGAAACAGGACAAATCAGAAATCCCTGTGTACACTCTCTCAGCTTCCAGCAATCAGCTGCTTAGAGGACTTTGATCTGGAGCTTACCACAGCACCATCATGTTAATAGTCCCCCATGGACCTATCGTCAGTAATATATCTCATTTTTTTGAACTTGTAACATCCTGTGGAATGAGTTCCACAAAATAATTATGCCCTGCATGACAAAAGTTTGCTTTAAATTCCCTGTGTGATTATAACACTGGAGCCCCCTTAGGTCCTGTATTGTCAGAAACAATGCATTAGTCACTCCCTAATCGCTTTCTCCATGACACTCATTATTGTGCACATCTCTGTCTTTTTCCCTTTAGTGGATCCTCTGAAGGGCCTAGATTATTTATTCTCTCTCTGTTATATTTCCTTGTACCTTCCTAGTTTGATCCCTTTGAAACACAGAAATCAACCAAATACAAGATGCAAGATGAGGGCACATTAGAATTGTGCCTAGCGTAGATTTTAACATTTTGGTTTGACCAGCCTTGATTGTGACTAAATTGTACTTAGCAAGTACACCACTAGAACAAAAATCCAAATAAAAATTAAAATAACATTGGCTAACAATAGAAGTAGAAGTAATAAAGTAGACTGGTTTCTCAAGGAATAATGTGTAACAAAACAATAAAATAAACAGATGTAATAAAACATAATCCCAAGATAACTTCCAAAACTAAACAGGCAGTTCTTATCCCCAACATCTAGTAAAAGCTCCTTTGCTCTGGAAGGAAATTCTCGAAGTTTACCACTTCAGGGGAATGAAAACAAAGGGAAATGCAGAGTTGACTCTCAAGGTCTCTGTGATACAGCAGACAATTGCATCTCCTCTGCTATTGACCCCTTGAACAGGGTTTCAGAAAATCTATGCATTTAAGAAACACTACATGACAGCTTATTACTTCCTAGAACTGTCATTTATCTCTGGCTGCAAGTGACTCAGCTGAACAAATATCGCCTCATGCATTATCATGTATCTGTTAGCAACAAGATTGGCTTTCTTATGCGTGGTCAGCACAACACTTTCCTCAGAGAAAATAAAAAAAAGATATATTTAAGCTGAATGGCCCAATATTTTCATAAAATACTTCTGCAGGCAGCTACACCTCTGGACAGTTTCAAAGCACCTGTATCAGGAGCTGGGCTCCTCAGCCTTTGCTTTGTGCTGGCAGACTGCCACTCCTCCCCAACACACAGTGGGCCGAGGTATCTCTTCACTAAGACAAAGCACGTGTGCCTCGCTGACAGGAGGCAAAATCCTAGCAAGGATGCCCCAGTCTGTGGCCACCTCAGTCCCTGCACAGCCTGAGTCTCACACAGCCTATGTGATCGTTGCAAGCTGCCATGTTCTCATATGGTTTTTCTTACTTTTTCCCTGGTGAAACAAAATTTTCTCATTAAAAAAATTTTTTAAAAAGGGCTTTTGTACAGCAGCCAGTAATCAATTTAGCAGCCAGTAATTGAGGCGACTTCACTGGGATCTGGAACTACCTTCTAACTAAGAATTAGTACCCATAGTGACCTACAGAGTTAAGCAACCAGGTGCACAGAGCCTGTGAGGGTGACAGAGATGCAGACAAGCTGCCAATAATTACGCAAGAACACAGTCCCACATAACCTGCCCAGCACGACTGAAAGCACCGCTCTTTCCTTTGATCTGTGCAGTCAGTGGATATTTGGATATTCTTCGAGGAAACACTACTATGCCAAGGCTCCTCTGTTATCATTAAGAAAACAATAAACAGGTTAAGCAGGTGCCTCTCGTTCCATGGGCTTTACTAATCTAAAAGTTCATCTGTCAATTGACAGGCAGCTATCACAAACCCCGTGACATTTGTGTGTGAAAATAACGCCTTTCCCTATGCTTCCAAAGAGAGGTGGGAAAGTGGAGTGTGCTATTACTTACTAGTTACTGAATCAGAGTTTCAAATTCCTTCTCAGGCAATAAAGAACCTGTGCCTAACCCCAGTGAACACCCATTCCTCTTCTTTGGTGGGAATTTTAAAAAGACTTTTATGGAATTCTTGTGAAAGAGTGTGGTCATGGGAGAAGGGAAAAAAAAGACTGTGTGAACTGGTCTTGATGCTGGCTCGTGGCATGGGACTTACAGTGGTGCAGGGAAGGAGGAGAAAAAGATTTTGGTAACCATCTGAATTTAGGTGGTCAGGGAAAGGCTTAAATGCAACCTCCAGAGTAGATGGTGTGAAAAGGTGGCCAAATCAGCTTTTCATCCAGACAAAATGAAGGAGCTGCAGACACAGAGAAATTCACAGAACCACTGGGATCGGTGGCTAAGATGTGGCTAAGATGACCCTTTGGAGAAATTACCACAGGTTGTGATAAAAAAAAGTAGAAAAATGAGATCATAATGCCTAGTCATTTTTTTTTTTTTAACAAGGCTGACATAATTTTTTCATTTCTCAAAAAATTTGGTTGTGAAAAATAATTGCATTCGCGTTTTGAATTCATATTTTTTGGAAGTTTTTGCATTACATTCTGTTAAAGAACAACACTACTAAAAATGTACAACAGTAAACATATTGAAGCTAGAAAAAGCACTTTCATTGGTCATCATATCTGAATATGGGTGCATCTAGTAGAATTTCCAGTGTTTATATTATTTAAAAAAAAAAAAAAAAAAGCCTTTGACTACATTCAGAACAGGAATTTATGAAAATATCCAGGAAAGAAAATACTTCATATATTTTAAACTGGCTACTTTAAAGGTATAAAAAAAAGGTCAAATAATGATTGGAGAGATTTGGATTGGTCAGTTATAATGTGCATTTTGAATCAGTTTGTAAAATGAAGCAATATTTTTAAAAAGGTTTTAATACACGCTGACACCAAGTCAGATATGTCAGAAGAGAGAATGTAGGTCACACTAACAACATAGAATACCATATACTGAAATGCAGTGACACTGAAAGGGACTTCAGAAAATCAATTTACCATGAATTCCCTACGCAATCTATGGGCTAAGGTTAATGCAATACTTGCATGATTATGCAGGAGGCCATGATATTACAGGTATGTATCACTGATGGGACCAGCACTGCTATGTCCAGTTCTGGTATCCAATTTTCAAATAATGATGATTCTGGAATATTGCAAGGGAATCAAGAATGAGTCGCTAAATTATTGGAAATTGTGGAATCCTCACCTGTGCATAACATACTGCACCAGTCACCCCCGAGCAAAGGGCATGGATAACTCACCACAGTGTCAGCGAGGTGCTGAGAAGGGAAAATCCTGACACCGGGGGACTTCGCAATTAGCAAGCAAGGCCTCAACAGAAAGTAATTAAGAAAGAGAAGCTAGGCAAATGCAGGTTGGGAAAAAAAAAAAAAGTCTGGTTTTTTAATAAATAAAGTAAGTATTAGGTTAAAATTAAGTGCTCGAGAGCAGCGATGTAATAAGCTGATGTCTTTCCAGTAAGAATGAGTGCCTTTACAAAAGATACACTGCAGCTTCTCTGGGACCTGGGGCTGAAATCACATGGCTGGCATGATGCAAGAAATAACACCAGAGGTTCTTAATAACCATAAAGCCTCAAAACCTTAATACATTCACTAGACTATGAATATTTTGGCACAAAGAGGAAACAGAAGTCAAGGAAAAATAAATGTTTGTGTTTACGTGGTCAGCTGTTTACCAGTTATCTGCAAAGCAGAAGAAGCCCCAGCAGGTGAAACCGAAACAAAAATAGACATGCTGCTGTCTTTAAAAATGCAGGACAGAAATTAGGTCTATGAAAAAAATTTTTTTGACTGCTTGTGAAAAGAAGCAACACTTTTTTACTTGCACACAGGCACAGAGCCAAGAAGCAGGAGAACTGAAGGAAGGACAAATGAGTATTTAAAGATGGTGTGTTCAAAGATCCCAAATATTTTATTTACACCTGTATTCAAAAGAGAATTTTAAGCTGCCATTTCAGCACATCTATTCCCCCATGTAAAAAAAAGGAAATCAATATTAAAGACTGTTATCAAGGCAGTAAGTGCTGCAACATTTGCATTTAGGAGCAACAGATCTCCATAACTGGCTTGTGTGCATGCAAATATTTTCAAGGAAGTGTCTGAGTAACTAATTAAAAACCCCTACATCCTTGCTCATTACCATCAGCTGCTGGAAGCTGCTATGTGAGTATTAGCTTTAAAAAACATGTTGAGCCAGCCTTGAAATTTGCAGCTTACTAAACTTTACCACCAAGCAAACAAAAACTCCTAAAGCAAAAATAAAGTATGAAAAGAACCAGACCATCATTATATAAAAGAGAGAAAATAATACAGAGTTTTTAAAAAGAAAGTAAGGCTCAGTACGTAGCAAACTGCCTCAAGTACAAGCACATCTGATTAATCTACTGCTCTTTCTAAAAACAACGGATAGCCTTCATCACAAAAGGTGACAAAGGGAACAAAACCAACTTGGGAAGTAAAAATCACCAAAGAAGAAGAAGAAGAAAAGGCATTCAACTGCTTTGACAATGAGGTGACTCAAAGAACTGTGTTAGGTACAGCACAGTTTAATATGTTAGCAAACAGGAGAAGGGGCTTAAAAATCCAGCCAATAGCACTGGAATTTGATACAATTATTGAGACTTGTCCAATATTATGAGAATATTATGAACCACTTCAGAAGGATGTAATAAACTAACTAAATAGGCAAGGAGATGGCAAATAAAGGTCACTGGAGAGAGAGACATGTGAATGCATATTAGAAAGAATTTCTCTCATGCATCTGTGCTAAAAGGCCAGCACTGACACCGCCTTGGAGCACACACAAAACCGTGTTTGGGGGTAGTGCCATTGACAGTGCTGGAAGAGCTCCGGTAGGAAACGGAGCTCTTGTGTGGATCAGGACCTCCGCTGAATTTGTGACCGTTGTGGGGGGAGGTGGAAGGGAGCAAAACTGTGGGCAGCTGGCTGACAATCTGTGCATGTGCAAGAGCAGGCAAAGAAATAAAGCAAAACAAAACATGTTCCTTCTGCCTCACCATAAACAACTCAACCACGAAAAGAAAGCCTAGGTACAGACCAAACTAGGAAATAGAGAGGCCATTACAATTTCATTTTGTAAAGGAGTGATTTGGCGTTTCTGCTCAGCATAGCCCAAGAAATTGCAGAAATGAAATGGGTCCCAGAAGAGGCCACAGAAATGATTAGCTCGCTGAGGAGAAAGCAGAGGGAGGCTCACCTCCAGTGACGCATCCGTCCGCTCCCTGCCAGAGCCGAGCTGGGATCAGGAGACCCTGGTAAGGAGCTGCAGGGAATCACCCAGGGGAATTACCCTGCGGACCCAGGGGAGGCTCGGAGAAGGTACATGCTGCTGCAGTCACGTTTCCTGCAGTGTTGCCAGCCCCTGTGGAGAGGGCTTGTCCCCGGGAGCCTGCAAGCCCTCACTACCCCGGGACCCTGCTGTGGGGCCTCCATCCCCTCACGTGAGAAAGACCTGCCAGCACAGGAGAGTTTGAAGCCTGTTCCAGGGTAAGGGCCAAATGCCTTAAGCAGTCCTTTACTGTAGCTGAACTCCAGAGATGCTGGAATAACATTGGGTTCATTTATGTGAGAACGGGGGCGTGGTGCAGGCTGACTACACAGCAAGTTTTAAGACTAAAAAAAAAAGGTTCTATCTTCATAATGGAAAAAATAACATTTTATCATAACTAATTTTCTGAAAATGTTAGTGACAAACCACAAATTGTTCAGTATTTTCTGCTATAACAAGCAGATATAGAGCAGAATAAGAAAATCTGTGTGTTTCACATTATGGTTTTATGTATTGTGCATTGAGCTCGCCTAAGAGCTAAACAGCATTTGATTTGTGCCTAACAATAAATAGAAAAAGGATTGCCAATTAAGAATGTGGGGCAGCTATTTTTAACGAAATGTTTTTAAACTTTTGGCGAAGTACGAGAGAAAGGCAGTGCCATCTGTCGGGGAAACGCGGCCGGTTCAGGGACCGCGCGGGCTCGGCGCTGCTGCGCCTGGGGGAGAACAAAAGCCCGGCCGGGCTCAGGGACAAGCCTGGTTTGACGCGAGATAAACTTTTGCTGCTGAACAGAAAGGAGAGGTGAAACAATCTAAGTGGGTTCAACACCGGACTGTGCCAACCAGCAGCTATTAGATGAGTTTAACACCTTCGTGCTCCTTCTCAGCAGCGGTTTCAGATGCGCGGGGACAAGACGTGGGGCACAGGGCGATGGAGCGAGCAGGGCACGGGAAGTCACGGCAGGGCAAATCCACGCCACTTTTGGCCGCTGCAGCAGCCACAGAAATGTTCCCTCCTCGCCGTCCCACGAGTCAGCACTTCTGATGTCAAGACTTCGCACTGAAATTGAAGCACGCCGCAGTCCTGCATGGGAGGAAGCGAATCTGAGCTCCACAAAGGGCTAAGCTGGCAAGCTTAGGTGGTCTGGCAAGAACTGGGGCTTGGGTGGTTTTTACTCAGCATTTCCACACTGCTAGTGATTTCACTTAAATATGCAGCAGCCTGGTTGTAGCCAAAAGCAGGTTTCAATAGCTGCGCTGAATTTGAAAGCCAATGTTTTTAACATTTAAATACACTGCATGCACCTTATGAATTATTGACTTACACCAGCCTTTCTGGAGATGTAGGGGTATTCTCACACCCACACATGCATAGCAGCATTAACACATCTATGTGTATCAGCTGAGTATTCCAGCTAATGATGCTTTTCTGTAGCTATTTAGCACGTTGCTGTTTTCATTTACAGGTCAGGGTGGGTAGTGGATATCAAATATGGACATTTTTGTGCCCAGTGAGGGACTGACACATTGGCTAGGATCACGTTGATGGTAATTCAACAGAACTGCAGTAGCCACTATTTTTGCTCCATTCCCACAGCAGCAATAAAACAGTAGCACAAAACAGAAAGTGACACACCAGATACATTGAACAGCAGCTGCCCTTAAAATCCGAGCAGTCCCCATGGACTGATTTGCCATTTGCAAACACTACCTTTTTTTTTTCCTTTCCTCTACTGAGGGGGTGTAATTAAACAAGAAGATGGAAAAAAAATGGGAACATAACAGCAGTAAGAGCAAAGAGTAACCACTGAGATCAAAAATACATGACCATGCTTGGGGAGATGTGTGGAAAGGAGTGCATCAGTAAGGTGCTTCCTTTAAGAAAAAATTATCAGGAATAGCTGGTGGACAGTCTCCTGCTGCACTGTCCAGTCTTTGCCTCATTAGTAAAAAAAGTCAGTTTTTAGGCAACGCCAAAGGAAGCAGTTGTGTATAAAAGCCAGGTAAGTAGTGAAAGCACAAACCAAAAGTGCCCTTGGGCAGGATTAATGTATAGACAAGCTTTTGGAAAAGCATACTTTTCTGTTTTAAACAGATACGTGTATTTCAAACTAAGGCAGGAAGACTTATTCTCATGGTGTTCCACACTGTCCTGTTTTAAGTACTGCATGTCATAAGATGTAGAATGAAAAAAGCACTTTTCTGGTGCCAAAGGGGAGAGGGACTTAAAGAACACAAAAGTACCATTTTGCTTGTAAGAGGTGCACTCTGATGTTTTTCACAGCTGAACTCTGTAAGTGTGCAAAGGCCAAGAAACAGAATATTAATCTTTGATGAAGCAAACCTAAAATTGTATAGGCTTGGATTGCAATCATAATTATATCGTATTCAAATGCCAGGGCTCCTTTCTCAGTAAATGCACTTAAAGTATTCTGTAGAAAAATATTCCATGGGGAGACTGAACTAATCTGTACTTTCAAACTCAAGATGATATAGAGGCCAACCAGAACCAGAATTGGAGCTAAAAATATTCAATGACCCAATCACTGCATAGCTTGTGATAGTAGCCTTTTTTTCATAACATATGTTCACAGATATGTCATCATCATCTGTTGTCAGACTAGTGGCAAATAAAGACTTGCAAATTTTCCTGCGTTTTTCACATCTCTGCTTGTTCCAGCAGTAACATTGCCTGCTTGCCTTTTATTCACCATGTCTGGCATGTTCTAGTAATTCTCTTGTGCTAAGATCTTGTGCCCGCAATGTTTGCCTGGCTTTTTAAAACAGAGGTACAGCAAGTTTTCTTCTTTTTTTCTCCCTCTTATTATCTGCATTATGCTTACTTCTTCTGATTTAGGAAGGACAGGAACCCCTTTCCTGCACACACCTCCAACAGTTTAAGACTTGAGTCATCCTTTTATTAATATCAACAAACAAACCAGCCAAATCTGGTACTGGATGGAAATGTAGCTACCAGCAGAGTAGAGCTCAGATAAAAGGACTGTCCCCAGTACTTCCAGCCAGGGGACCTGGAAATACTTCTCAGCTTCTATGACTGTTCTACCTGTGTGTCATGATGAGTCCCAAGTCTTAATCTCCTCTTATTCTTTGATATTCCCTGGGAGAAGGCTGAGGTGTGTACAGGTTAGCAACATGCCAGAGCATGTTGTAAAAGGTCTGGACGATCTGAACAATAAGGCACTGGAACTACAGGGTACAGGCACAGAGTGTGACATGGATTTTGCTATTTCCAGCACTGGAATGGAGCCTTTTTTGCCCAAAATGTAGGAATTCACGGTACAGAAAATTAATTTCCAAAGTGCGAGAGCTAGTAAGCAGTAACTAGCATTAATGACTGGCACCCACGACTAGAATTTTGTCATCATACCCGATAAGATTTTGAGTTTTGCTCAAAAATCTGTTATTCAATGTAGTCCTGGATTGGGAAGCAAGGTAAATAAATACGTGTAGAACTTCCCATGTCAGTGGGATGACCCAAGTGAGTAAATACAGAACTGTATTAAGACGTGTGTGCTGTCAAAGCTCACAATAGGTCAAACCCATCAACTAGGCAAATTTTTCATTTACCTTAGGGATGATACACCAACCATGCAGATTTCAAGGCTTTAAATTTTTCTGATGCTGATGGGAATTTTAACCTCAGTCAAGGAAGTGCCTAGGCCTGAAGGAGCCTAAAGACACCAATAATCACTAGCAGGTGATGATTGTCTGTGTTGAATGATCCCATTTAAAACCCTGCCAGGCATCTATTTGCCTCTTCAGCTCCTTAGTTACTTTTGTGTATCTGGCCTTTGTTATTTGGAGAGTCTTTGGTTTATTCTTCTTTCTATAGTCTTTTGTCTTTGAAGGATTGATTTATTGCTATCTGATATGAGCTACATAATCCAACAAAAATGCCTTGTCTCAACAGTTTATAGTTCTTCTTAAGATTTATGTTTCATCCACCCTTCCAAGGAAAGTACTTGCTTTTTCTTCTTTACGATTTTAAATGTTTGCCTATTCAGAAATAAAATCCTCTTTTAGGAAAGGAAACTAAGCTGAAGTCTCAATCATTTTAAACTGAGATGGCTCAATTTAGGATGTGCTCTTTGTAACACAAAAACACACACGTTCACTGCTATCCATGTTCCCCAGTGCATTTTTCCTAATGCACTCAGGTTGTGCCTACCCCTCACTCCAGTGCTTCCTCAAAACTTTCTCTTTTTTGCCCTGACTGCTCTTTTCTTTATTTAAAACACTGTGGCTAACATGATTTTCATTGGCCTGTCTTTGACTCCCTCGTGAATCTCTATGATTCCTTCTCCCACACCTTGAGATGAACGTTCTACCTTCAGCCTGTGCCTAATTGTCTCCTCGGTTGTTTAATGTCTTACCTGCCACCTTTCACTCATCCTTGCTCACACACTGAAATCCCACAGTGCCTAAACTTACCCTGGTTTGGAGTCCTCAGGCTGCTGAAGAATTGGAACTTGCACCAAGAATAAAACATCGTCCTCTAGAGCTGAATGTTCAGTGAACAAATGAGGCTTGGAGTGGGGGAAAGGGGACATGAGCTGGACTTTTTTTCTGCAAAAGTTCTGGTCCCAGCTCTTGTTTCTGGGAGCATTTTGCTCTGAAAGATGGTCACATTTTAAGAATCCAAAATAATTTTCAACATCCTCCAGTTAGTGGATAGACTCCTAAGTAAATACATTAAAAAGGCCATGTATTCAGTATTTACACCAATAGAGCTCAAAATTCAAAACGAGATGCAGTGGAAATGAAAAGCTTCTGAAAAATCAGGTGACCTCTCTATGGACCCCTTCACTCACCTATTTAGCTACACTTTTCTTGCCTCAGCTACTTTCCTCAAAGGCATCAGAAGTTCTTCAACCTCTATGTACTTCAGCAGAAGGCACAGATATTTGATATCTTTTAATGATCAACCTATTAAGTTTGATACCACTGACCTCTGCAGCAGTGCTTACTATGCACAAAATATGATCATATTAAACAGTTTAAAGAGGTTTTTTTTATGTTTCATTTCAAACCAAGTACTTCTGATTAAGGCAGTCTGTTCAATTCCTGCCACAGTTTACATCTAAACCTTTTTGAGGTTTATAATAATCTTCTACATCTACAAAAAGAGCAGTGACTAACCCTAGTTGTGCAAGCAAATATTTTTAACCCCAGAGCACAACCAAAGGTGGGCAGGCTTTGCTGCTCTCAACTAAGCTACATATGGGTTTTGTGATGTGATCATTCACATTTACAATGAGTGTCAATCCAACATCTGCTCTTACCATATTGGACTGTGAATATTTCAGATCAACAACTGAAATCCAGATGTGTTTGTGTCATGAGCTCTATGCACTCTACTTGAAATGATTTGTCTTTAAAAACAGAATTATGGATGCACTGACGCTTGCAACAATATCCTGAAATGTTGCTCCTGCACAGCAGAGCTTTTGTGGGAGAATTCAGCCACCTGGGTACAAAGTCCCTGACATTCCAGGCAAGAGGCATGTGCAGACGGGAACTCCCTCCGTTCTCAGTGCAACAGCGGGAAGTAGAAGACAAACCATCATCACATTCTGTACCATTATTTTCCCCACTTCTAATTTGATTCTTGCACTAAACTCCCCAAACTTTTACTATGCAGTCTCCCTTCTAAGGACCACATAACACTTTATGCATGGTCATAAAATCAACAAAAGCCATACTTATTTTGTCCCCATGTCTCTCTACTCAGCTGAGCAATTTTAAAATGGTTATTACAAGCACTACATGTGTGACCTGCTACAATTTATCAATTACCCTCTTCTTTCCTTTTTTTTACTATTCAAGTTGAAGATTTGAAGCCACCCTGATCACTGGCTTCACCTTCCTTCCCTTATGTAGGGGGAGTGGAGGGATGAGAGCTGTAGGGAGAAAAAGGGGTGGGATGGTCTATGGAGCACATCACACAATCTTTCCACAAAGCTGTGAGGATTTTGCAAACTGATTTTATAATGAGGACCATGGGATTAGTCTAAATACTAAACATGAAGAATTTTGTAATTCTTTAACATCCTGCCCCAAACCCAGTGAATATCTCTGGTTATAATAGAGGAAAGCTGTCGTTAAGGTTTAACTCATATCAGGATGTCTTAAGACATTTAATTCCATTAAATTATTAGCTTTTAATTTTGTTTCCTCCTACCAAGCCTGATTTCTGGCTGGTGCTATAGATGGGGTTCATGTGCACACATGCAAGAGTCACACGTCGAGCGGTTCATCTGTATAAGGAATCAAACATGGATGCCTGGACACTGGTCCTCAACTTCCAACAAAAAATTAGATATTCACAGATTTGACCAACTCTGTTTGGAATTTAAGGTATTGCTGCTTTCAGAGGAATATGGAGGGAGCTCGTTGCCATGTGTGTGGTAAAACCCAGAGAATTGCTCTCTGTCTGCCATTAGCATGGTCCAGCATAGCTCTCAAACTCCCTGTGACATGATGGGGAAGCACAGGAGTGAGCACAGCTACAGCATCTCCCCCAGCCACAGGCAGCTGTGCACAGCCCTGCTCAAGGCTGTGGATAAACCTGTGCCCAGAGGACACTCACTCCAGTCAGAACCACACTCCTTAAAAACACTGCACTGAGGAGGGGAAAAATGAAAGAGCTACAAGGAAGTGCTCACCATAGTCAGGGGACTTACATTTACCCATCTGGGTTACTAATGCAGTTTATTTTCCTAATTCTGCTCCATAACACATTTATTGGATCACCTTGTTCAGATGTGTGTAACTTCAGAGGCATGTCCCTTGTTTGTTAAAGGTACATGGCACTTCCCATATTCTAAGGAGAATTTCTAATTTTAGATATGAGCCTAAGTAAAGGTGCTCTTAAGGAAACAACTATAATCAATCAGGAGTATTCTGACAAAAAAAATTCACTGGAAAATACTGATTCGTGGAATCTTGCCCTTCCTTTTCTTTTTTTTTGGCAGGAAGGTCAAAGAAATATCTTTCAGAACTCTAACTTTTTGTAAGGAAAAAGCTATAGAGAATAAAGACATTACTGTATTCACCTGAGACACAGGAGACCCAGATTCAACTTAGAGCTTTACCTGATTTAATTTTGACCTCAGTAAATCCCAAGTGAATGTTATGACCAACTGCATATATCTCAGCCTTTGATATTGGCTCAGGGAATTCAGGGAGTTCGGGAATTAGAAATGTTTCTTGGAAGTTCATCAGGAAGTCAGGACAATGATGAAGTCAGGAGTGGGACCCAAATCTGCACAAATAATGGGAAATAAAAACAGGTGCAAAAAGAAATTTGCCAAAATGAAATGTAAAAGATCTCATTTTATCATGTCAGACAGGAAATGCTCTAAGACAGTAAAAAGCTGAGTTCTTCTACTACAAAATAGTTCTTCTACCTGGTAAAATAGAATGTATTCCATGAGATCTGAAATCCTGGTTTAAGCTTTAAACAAGCCTCTTGAAAAAGAATGTAAGGACCATTAAATTCTGATATCCCCAAGTCCGAGGAAAACTTGCAGTGACTTTATCGAGAATTTTGTCTTGATGAATAGAGATTTTGGAGTTCAGGAGGTGGCCTTGAAATTTCAAGGTCAGATCTCTTCAGTAGCACAACTGAACACAAAGCAGCCAAGTTCAAAGGAATCACCCAGGACTCTGAAATTCTTCTCCTACCCCTAAGGCATCGTGCAGCAATGTACAAGTCGCAAATATCACGTGTGATTTGCCTTCTATTTGCCAAGTTCTGGGTTCCTTTTCTGCTCCAGACTATTGTGCTATCACACTGAATGCCACTGCAGGCTCAGTAAATGCCATAAGATGCCAAAGTCCGTGGTTTCTCAGACCCTGCATTTCCCACGCTGCTTAGATTTGCTTGTCAACTATTTTCCTGCTTGATAACTGCAGGGATGAGAATATTAGGAGTGGCAGTCTAATCAGTGACCACTCTGGGCATTCAACCTGTCAGAGCTGAAAACTCATGAATGAGCTGCGGTGGGTCAGTGATAAGATAACACATCAACCAGAGCAGGAGGCTCCACTGCAAAAGGGCCCTTCCTCCTCACACACCCGAGACAGAAATGGAAGCCATACAATAAAACAAATTTAAAAAATCTCAAGCCAAAACCAAGCAATGATCAAACCCCACACAACAAAGATCTATTTTCAGCATAGTGAAAATATAACAAAATATTTTCTTGTTCTTTAGACGCAGTATCAGGCAGGTATTACACTAAAGATGGTTTTTTTTTTGCAGAGTCATAGTGAAGATATAACCCTTTCTCACACAGTGAATCCAAATATCAGATGTGCACAAATCCCTATAAATCTCATCAATAACTATTTAAAAATCTATCTATCTATCTATCTATCTATCTATCTATCTATCTATCTATCTATCTATCTATCTATCATCTATCTATCTCAAACCACACAAGTACAAGCAAATTAATTCAAATGTTCTCATTGCTCAATTAAATCTCATCCAGAGATGGGTCTGGGCAGCCATGGCCCCAGTTCAACAAACCACTTAAGCATATGCTTAAAACAAGCTCTGGATCAATTCCCAGTGAGGATTAATGCATATTCGTAAATGCTTCACTTCTTTGGAGACCACAGAATGAAATATTGCTGGAAAAGCCTTAAAAAGTAAAAGCACAATTTTAGTCACTTGTTTTTAAATTAGCTTAAGCCACACTGAATATTCTAGACTCAGCAAACTCTCCACAGACAAATGTTTATTTTCATTCTATAGCACCTTGTGCAATGAAATTAAAATTTCAGAATGTAGCACCAGGCGGCCAGAGGGAGAGATGAGGACAGAAGGTGGAGGTTAATGCAGAAAGACCGTCTGAGGTTTCCAAGCACATTATAATAGAAAGCACATAAATAGGATGGCCAAGCCAGTAAATAATGATAGATCAATCTACTGCGATTTCTGTGACTCTGCAAGATGTACATGTCCTGACACTCCTGTTTATGTATTAAATTGAGAATGTGAATTGATACAAAGTGAAATGTTTTCTTTCCCTCAAGCTTCTTTTGTGCCTAGATGGATGGATGCTCACACTCCATTTTTTTCCTTTGGTTAACCAGAGAAATAAATTCTTGATTAGACCCATATTATTCATGTTTTGCAGAGAATTTTTTGCCTACACATACAAGTCCTGCTGGGGTAAGCCAGCAGAGACCTATTGACTTAGTGTCGTAGCAAATTACATGGCCCTATAGTCAGATGAAATATTAACTCAAGGGACTGATATTTTCACTGGATCAAAGACCCACTAATGAGAAACAGAACACTGGTTTTCAAAGAGGGTTTTAAAAGTTAGAACAAAACACAGATCATTTAATATACTGCAAAAGTTGCAGTAACTTCCTGACAGTTTGCTTGCCTACAAACCTCTTAGTCCTGATTTATTAACATGAGCTGCTGTGCCAAGTTCGTGTCACAAAGGATAGATGCTGTGTGCCCACGCTCTGCTTGGAACTGCATAAACACGATCATCAACTAGATTTGACATCATAATCAAAACAATGAAAATAAGCTAAAGGTGGCAGGCAATATCTGAGAAAATATATTAAGAAGCTCCATCTACCTTAGGAAAAATAAAATTTGTCTCCACTGATGGAGGTAAGGGCCTGTTTTTTAAAGGAATTCAGGTGCTCAAAGGAGCAGATGGGTGCACAGTGGGATTTTTAGAAGCTCTTTGATGGCAACTCCCACTGAAATCACTGTGTATTAGGCAGCTAGGTATTTCGGAAAATTCACATTACCTGCATCTTTAAGCACCTAAATACCTTTAAATATTTGGCCCAAAGACAGCTTACTGTAACGTCATAGGAAACAGAATAGTCCCTGCTCAAGGGAAAATAGTTTATTGTATGGTCAATTAATTTTCTAGCAAGAGAAATCCGTATAAGCAATTTATAAGAGAAATTAGGCCAGAACTCCTGAGCTATGACTTCTAAATAGTATTTTGTAATTGAAATAAGGGATCTGGTACATCAAGAAACCTTGGACTTTTTTTTTGCAATATTATAACAGCGATGATACCTGTACAGATAAGGTGCTCACCCTAAACTGGAGCATATCCGGAATCCACAGGCCTCAGTCCCACTGAAGAGGGAAAGATAAATGTGGTACCTCGGTGTTTGTGAAGGGAGTCAGGGGCTGGTAAGTGCAAGGGCTACGGGAGGGACACACTCCCTGCAGAGGAGGCAGGCAAACGGTCGGAGGTGTCATTTGTCTCTTTGGTCTGGGAGAAAAACACTGGCAGGAACAGGTTTTGTCCCAAGGAAGCTCTGGAATTCCAAACATGAACGTGGAAGATTTTTCAGGACATTTATGTCCACCGCTGTGAAGGGAATGGGGTACTGCTGGTGTCACAGGGTGAGACACTGCTTCTGAAGTGGCCCACTGCCATTTAGTTTTCTGATTCCATTTGTCCAAGGACAAACGGAAGAGACCTAAGATAGCAAATCCCACACAACTCCTTTGGCTCCTGATTCAGAAGCAGGAGTCAGAAGTCAAGAAGCCCATCTACAGCATGGCTTGCATCCAGGCTTTCCCCTGTTAGCCTGAGGTCCAGGAAATCAAAGAAGTTTCTTGGTTTACCTTTTACAGAAAGGACAAATATCAGTTCTAGTGTCGCACTGTGCCACCTTTCAGTTGCAGAAGAGGATTTCTCCTGCATCACCAATCTGTGTATCCCATCCAAGTCACTTCATTTAAAGTGAAAAAAACAAGCAGTGACAGAACAGGGCCCTTAGAGTAAGGCTCCCAGCATAATGCAGCCACAAGAATTTCACAAGTGGGATTTACTTAACTGGTCACTAAGTGTTAGCATTGCTCTAAAGACATATAGCTGAAAGTGTTTCTCTGGCTATAAAGAAACAGAACTGAGGGAGCAGAGAAAATGCCTGGCAAGCAAACTCTCTCCCTTTTGTTTAATAGCTCTCTTCAGACTTGCAAGCCTAGAAAAAGCTTCATTAAAGTTAATGGACAAATCTTCCAGGAAAAAAATTGAGTACTTCAATGTTACTAGTTTTGGTCTGAGCACGCAAAATTCCTCTTCCTTGCTGCATTCACCCCAAGCTAGCAATCTTCAGGCAGAATTACATAAATATTGTCAGCTCTCAGACTGGCTTTGTATCTCAGACCTGATGAGTGACTGGCAGAGATCATGGGCCAGGTTCACCAGCCTTGTAAGTGGGCACAGCTTCACTGAAATCAGTGGGAGGCCTGAGCACATTACAGGAACCTTCCATAAATAGAACAGAGCTGTGTCCATTTGTACCAGAAATGACTGCAAATTGCTGCCAGCAATGTTGCAGAGAACATTTTTCACCCTGTAGACTTCAGGCAACCCTTTCCTGAAGATACCATACAAAAATACTGCCCCCAAGTCACTTCCTTAGCTACTGCCATGGCATCCCTTCCCTTAACATTTAAAACCCCTTTAACACCCCAATGCCAACCAGCTTTGCTATGCCCCCAGTGTGCTGCTGTGCTTACTTTTCAATAGGCAACTCAGGCACAGATTGTGACCTTCACCAGGTCCCAGTGAGTCGACAGGGAGACACAGCAAGGTGCTGGGACAAACAAAGGTGAATATCATCCCTTATATAATGTATTTAACTCTCAGTCTTTACCCACATCATGCATTTCACAGAAGAAATGCTTTAAATAGCTTCTTTATACATTCACAGTACAGACAGAAGACTTAAAATTAAAAAAGCTCAGTTAATACATGCTGCCATTTTGGGTGAGATTTTAAATGGGTGGCCATTAAATAACGGCCATGTAACTTCCACCCCGAGCCAGGCAAAACTGCAGTTAGGGATGGGACTCTGCACAAAGACAACTGCACTCTAGTACCACACCTCAGGTGAGACACAGCAAACATAATCTGCAGTTCCCATTTGGGTGTTGCAAAGTGTAAAAACAGCATTGAGATGTCCTGTTCTTGCCAGACATGAGTGATGCAATCAAAGATAAAGTATCCTGCTGTGAAATCTGCAGCTCATACAGGGAGCACAATGTAACAGAGACCATTTACACAACATGAGACTAATAACTGCCCTTGGAACAAGGTCGGCAGAGACCCCTCTGGATGAACAAGGTGCAACAATTTCTCATTAATGGACTGTTTCTAAAATTTTACATATTATCTTATTATTACTTATAATATCAGTATGATGCTGCTATCTGCTGTTTGTTCAAACCAATACAGCTAAAAATAGAACAGATGGATTTTAAGGCACAAGTGACCTGTTTTGGCAATTTTCAACAGTACATGAGAAAAGTGCATTGTGTCATGGCTTCTTTAAGCACTTTTTCTTCAAGTGTAATAGCAGAAAATTCAGTAAAAGACTTCAAGAGAGATTTCAAAAATCTGAGAGGATTTAAGGGATCTATTGGTGGCACTGTCAGGCTGCTCAGCAAAACACACAGTATTTTAATACTGACTGTCAGCTCTCCAGCTTATAAGCAGAGACCAAAATATATGAGTCTGGGGATCCTCCTATGAGGCGACTGAACAGAAGGCTGAACATTTTTGTAGTTACGAGGAAAACTGACTCTCTTTGACAGAAGAAAAAATTAAAATTTGGAGGTGGGGGGGTTCAGCTTAACAAACCACATGTTTTTCCCATCGAACTTCAGGGGAGGAAGTCCAATACTTAACTGTGCACACTCAGTAGTCCAGGCTGTACAAGACAGAATGGAGTGCACATAGACCTACCTGATGTTTGTGGCTTTCCATTTTGATCCTCAGCATCTGTTGAAGTTTCTGCAAAGCTATTCTAATTTACTGCTCAAAACACACTGACTCAAACAGGCTGTAGGAACCAACACTCAGATTGCTGCAGAGATCTACAAGTTCATGTCCTGGCTGACCTCCTGAAGAAAGCTGATTGAATATCTGCTTTTCAAAGTTGAGCTTCATGTTTTAGGCAGAATCTTGCCACAATGCATAATTTAGTTTATGTAGACTCTAAATGTTTCCCACTTTACTTTCAAATCCCAATTTGTTAACACTGACAGTAACAAAATGTCCATGGCGGTGACATTGCAATCCTGGAAATTAAATGCCACAAAGCTTCAGAGCTCCCAACAGCCTTTAAATATGGAGATGAGTGTGTATGAGCCCATGACACACATAAAGGGAAAAGCTATTAGCTAACAACAGCTTTCATTCCCCATTCCAACCCAGAACTCTACTCCTTATGAACAGTCGTGGTCACTGCAACTTTCATGTTTGATATTCCTGCACTTTGGGGCAGGGACAGCTTTTTGTTTTGCTTGTACAGCACCTCCCACAAGGACTTTCCTAACTGAAATAGTAAATATGTAACCTCGCTGTCATTAAAGAGAGTCACTGGCCAAAGGAGGAAATGAGTAAGTGCTGATACCCATCATGCTAATCTGTGCACTCTGCTTCTTCTTAACACCACAATGAGTCAATGGAATAATTAAAACTGATCAGTGTAACTGTTTCAATATTAGATGTAGAATTTCAGATCGGAAACTGAGCAGCACCAGAGATTGCTGGAAAATCAGTGTAAGTATCACCATCCTTGCCTGTAGGTGAAGTGCTGAGAGTGAAGATAACATTCTGATTCATGGCATGGTAAAAGTACTCCAGCATTTTCCAGTAGCCTTCTCTGTAAAGCTCCCATGCCTAAAGTGAATTTGAAAAGGTATTCTTCAAGAACTCCCCAGTAAAAGCGATGCAGGAAGGATTTTACTGCTTTTTTCCAAAATATGCTAGCACCACTTGACAACTTTTTGTCACGTTGATTCAAATTCACTTTTTCCCCTGAGAAGTATAAGAATTCATCAGCTTTCCTTATCTGATTTCTGCTGTCAAACACATCAGGAAGTATGTACCTCTCCATAACTCAAATGCTTTCCTGCCCACCTTAATTGTGTGTCTCTTTTCTGGGTGTAACATAGGAAGAATGGGCTGTCTCGAAGGGAGACTTCCCCTGGATGTCCTTATTAGGCAGGTGTACATGATCACTGAAGGGTAAGTCCTACACATAATTCTTCTGTCATCAATTTACCTTACATCTCCATGCCTCATGACAGCCATTTTAAAGGCCTTGTCTACAGGGAATATTGCCATGAACTTCCTTAGACTCTGCAAGGAGTGACAGGAAATCTATACCTCCAAGTGTAAGTAATTCCAGCTGTTTCAGAAGAAAGCAAAATAGTAAACTCATGCTCTTCAGAAGCAGCGAAACAAATCCTGATTTACCTAATTGTCTTACTACAGGAGTTGAGAACAACTTCACATTTCTGTGAAAGCCAGTTAAAAGCTCACATATTTCCATCTGCCTTTAACAACTTCCAGTGAGCTGATAAGAAGCTCTGTTGATAACAATAAGTTGGTGTGACGGACAGTAATTGCTAGAAAAGAGCAGATGTTCATCTCTGTGTTTCAAGTTTCAGAGAGTTCTAACAGACTGTAGACCCTGGAGTTTGGATGTGTGTGGATTTTTGGTTATACTGACTCTGTCCCCAGTGTTATGCAGAAAGCATTATTTGTGCCACATCTTCAGGGATTAGGGCTCTGCAGCTCTGCATCCCTACCCTTTTAACTCCAAATGTCACACGTTGCTAAAGAAAATCTTTAAAAATGCCTAAAATTCAGGCTGCAGCACTGGATTCCTTCTAGACAGCAGCTTTCTGAAATAGCTTCACCCTGGTATGCTGTGGTACCCACTGAAGATTGTAAACAGCAGTAGAGATAAGGGCCAAAAAGAAAAGTACCGTAAAAATATTGAACAAAAAACAAAGAGAGAAGGATATAAAGGGAAGTAAGACAACTCAACTGTAACGAGGAAAGATGTTCTTAACCTGATATATTGGGGACTTCTGGTAAGAATTCACAACTCAGTGGTGTGAAAATATGTCAAGGTCATTGAACCCAAGGCATGCCTCTGGTTCTAAACTGTTGCTTACTTTGTTTGCCCAGCTTCTCCAGGACTGTGTAGTGTGTACAAAATGCATCCTTTGCACTGAATGACCAGTGGGCCAAATTCCCATTGTTCACCGAGCAGCCAAAGCGCTGATCCCTTGCTTTGTGCCCACATTTAAACCAAACCAACAGCCATCACCTCTAAACACCATTGGAAACATATGGGTGCCTCAAAATAAAATTGTACACAGGTAGATGTACAACGGAGGTGCTAAGCTTGTTTCTTTCCATTTCCAGGATAAAAAAGGAGGAGGGGAGTATGTGCATGTGTGTGTGATGGTGGGGAAACTACAAAGCTCTGTCATCAATTAAAATAAATGTCAATCCCATCACCAGAAGAAAAGGAATGGAAAAGGAAAAAGAAATAAGAAGTTTTTACATTCTTTTTCATATTCTCTCAGCATTACAGAATTTCTGTGTGGAGATTTATCCTGTTTTAAAAGAAGAAACTTCCTAAGACATCTGATTCTATGAGGCTTTTTCAGGCTTATCATTATCTGAACAATTTCTCATGTAGTTAAACAACTGCATATTTCAGAAACCTGGCATTCAGTGCTGTATATTACTCCTTTACGCTCTCAACAAATATAGAGTGATGAGTGTACGGGAAAAAACCACACACACCCCTCCCCTGCCAAAAAAAGCCGCAACCCTCTCAAAACCTGGAAGAAAGTAACTGTGCTTGAGAGATGCTACTTTTGCCTTTCTTTTTCTTGCCCTCTTTAGACAAATTCAACCTTGATATAATCCTGCCACTGCCTACTGCTGGCGGAAGCCCCTTTTGTTAAAGTCAGAGACAATCAGAATAAGGTCTGAAAAAACCCTGGGAATAAAAATAAAACAATCGCCCAGCAAACAGAGTAAAAAGGAATTGTAAGCAAGTATTTGTCTCAGTAAACTTGAAAACCATCATCTGCTGTCTTCATTTAATGTCAATAGTTACTGATGTCCACTTTCATAAATATCATCTTGTAACTGGCTTTTCATCCCTTTCCACAAATGCCACCCCTCCCCCTCAGCAAGCACTAAGTTGTAATATATGGGAAAATTGAGCTTGGTAAGTAAATTCCAGACTGTACTGGCAAATCTGAAGAGATTTCCACACAGTGCTGGCAATTTACACTAATAGCTAATTTGACCATTAAAGAAGTTATTCTGGTCAATGAATTAGTTTGTTTACAAGTAAAAGGAAGTATAACTGTTAACTAAAGTGCTATTTCAATATTCCTTATTTACAAACTCTGGTTCAGCAAAGCTTACACTGGTTACATTTGATTGGAACTGATTCTGTGGTGCAACTTGAGTACAGGTTATTTGTGAATATCTAACTAAAATAACACATTTCACTAATAAACTGTAACACTGTACACTACCCCTTTCCCCCCAAATCTTTAAGGAAATAAAAAATCCATAAATATACATACATTGTTGATATGCCTGAAGGCCAAGAGAATATACTTAGTGCTACTTGAAATAAGACAGTTGAATGCTGCTGAAATCTTACTGAAGTAGCTAGCAAAAGGCCTGAGGAGCAGAACACAATAAGTGTTCAAAACCATCTCACAATGTAATAATCAATGTGTAATATGAGCTAGGGGTTAGTTAAATAAAATGTGAAAGCTGTATTAATGAACCCTTTTGCTGTCCAACACAGCATTTCATTTTCTTTCATAGTGCATAATGCAAGGCTTGGGAATAAATTATAGATGAAACCCCCATCATATGTTTATAAATACACTAACATTAGCATTTTACTTCCTCATAAATCTGCACCAAACATTCAGGCACAAGATAGAAAGCCCTGTAAAACAATGATATATTCTCTGCTTGCAAGACTTGCCTAGTGGCCCATTCATTTTTACCGCTGTTCTTCAAACATTACTTTCTTCGCTCATGCCCCCTCATTTAAAATCCATTTTAATTTAAAGATGTTCGATGCAGTCCTAGTGGTACATTTACTCATCCTGGTTATACATCATGGAGCAGGGAAAAGAAAATTGTTTAATCTAGAGATACGGTTCACTGTGGTCACCACTGAACAGTGGAGTAATTACCAGATCAGCTCTGCTAAAAATGCACTCAGGGTGTTCTGTGACCTATCATCTTCTAATCTGCATAGTGAAGTATAGCTTCATAACTATAAATTGCTGACTTAATTAAAACCAGGACCTTTCTGTCATTTAATTACAGGGAGAAAGGTTATTGCTTAAATGCAATTTTCCAAATGTGATTTCTTAACAGTTATTAACTGCTTCACCATCATTTATTGTTTCAGATTTTTCAATTTGAAAATAGTCCCTGTGACAGAAGTAATGACTTCATGAAAAACTCAATCTAGACGGAGCTGAGCAGACCCATTTGTTTCTCGTAAGTGGAGCAGACAGAAAACTTGAAAATGTCACAGGAGGATCCTGTGATTGCTCCACTTTACAGGAGTAATTAAAAACCAAGAGGTTGTATTAAAGGTGAAGAGAGGACGTTTATGACAATTTCAAGGTTTTTCCCCCTACCAAAATATTGTCCATGCCTTTTCAACTCTGTTAGGAAAGGTTTGGATTAATAATTAATCCCAATCCAATACACAATACCAGTACCAATGCACTAAGATAAGCTGGGTAGCTCTGCAGTTTTCTATTCATCTGCCAAGAGTCACCGTAATTTGAAGAAAAACAAGTTCCATATAATTTCCCTCTGCATATAAAGCTTGTCACCTGCAAGAGCTGTTGTTTCCATGAAGTGTGTAAGTGCATTTTAACTAAAATTTAAGTAGCAGCTCATTTTCTAAGACAGACCTTCTCATCCAAGAATGAACTTCATTTTGTGAGGCCACTTTTATACCAATCTGAGTCCAATGAGAAAAAAAATCAGCATCAAGACCTCCCCTGCAGAGTGCTGCACAAAATTCTACTTGAAGGACCAACCTGACCATGATAACTCACAGGAATGACTAAAACCTGGAAGTCCTCCTGCAGGGTACTGCAAATACAAGGCAGGGTCCTTCTCCCAGGAAAAGAAAAAAGACAGAAAAAAGAGAAGGAAGAAAAAGAGGGGTGAAAAAGAGAAAAAGGAAGAGACAAAGAAGAAAAAGTGACCAAAAAAAAAAAAAAAAAAAAAGAGCGAAAAAAGAAAAAAAAAAAAAAAATTAAAAAAAAAAAAAAAAAA
>VZTJ01001821.1:176317-199546 GCA_013397795.1 Orthonyx spaldingii | reverse complement strand
AAGAAAAAAAGAAAAAGAAAAAAAAAAAAAAAAAAAAAAAAAAAAAAAAAAAAAAAAAAAGAGCGAAAAAAGAGAAAAAAAAAAAAGATTAAAAAAAAAAAGAGAGAAAAACACAGATGCTTTCTGTTGCCAGGACAACAATTTCTTGCTCCCAATAAGAACACATTTTTAATCTGAATTTTCCTTGCATCCCCTTTTGTCTAATTAACAGTCCCTCCAAGATATATGCGAATTTTACATGAAAGACGTTTTGCAGATCAAGGGAAGCTTATTGTTCAAGAATACCATAAGAAGATAAGAAGCTTTCTACCAGGCAGTCACACACTCCCTTGCCCTTGTGGTGAGACTCTACACTCCCATAAAGCTCCCCTGCCGTCCCTGATGGGTGCTTGAAGGTATTGGAGGAGCTGGCAGCGGATACAACAGGCAGCACTATGGATCCACCCATTTTAAACATCTTTGTGACCCCACAGGCATCTTATAGTCTCCAATTCACTAATCCTTCAACACCCTCATTAGTGAGGAGAGAGCTGCTACCCCAGGTCTCTGGAGCTGAGGGACAGAGGCCACGTCACCATGGTCCAGAACCTTCAGCTCCAGGTTAGGGCCAGGAGAACAGAGAACTCCTTTCCTGAACAAGTCATAAGGAGTCCTTATGTTTCCAAAACATTCCACTGCATATGAACTAATTGTGAGACTGAAACTTAGTGGGAGTTGTTCCTTAGCAGGCAAATTCTGTGGAGCAGTTTGGTGCAGACATTCACGGCAGGCACAGCGCTGGCTGCATTGCACAAGCCATGTGGCAATGTTTGCTCTCCCTGCAGCAACACAGCTGAGTATTGCCCATTCAGAATTTGCTCTGCTTTTACTATTAACACAACACCCAAAATATTTTCAAACCATGTGTGACCTCCATTCCAAATTGCATTACGAAGTGGAATACATGCTTTTGACTCTTTCCCCCCTGCTTTTTTTATTATGAGGACAAATCATGCTTTTGGTTAGTCACCAAACATATGTGGTATTGGTTTTGTTCCCTGACTGGTAGACTTGCATAACTTAGCAATGGAATCAAAACTGTAAACAGACAACATATGTGCATGTACGATGTGCAGTTTGCTCTCAGCTAATGATCAAGCACTCTGGGTTACAGTTTGCCCTTGGCAAGTATGTGTACTAGCATAGCTTGAATCCTTACATGTTTACACTCCACGCTGCCAGGGGAGTGGCAGTGTGGCACAGGAAATAGCACGAGTGAATTAACTATTTTCGGGCTCTGGAGATGGCCTTCCCAAGAATAAAAACTACAGGGACAGAAAATGAAAGAGAAAGAGAGCAAAAAATATGGACGATTTTAAGAGAAAATGGGAAAAATAAAATGCAGCCACTGTAGGAAGAGAACAGGAAAAGGGACAGTGGGATACAGCCACATTCCCTGGAACAAAAATGCAGCAGTTCTGAGCAGAAAGCACCAGGTACAGGCAGTCTTGACTAGGACTCAAAATCTGGGCTTTCCTGCCAGGACAAACCAACATCTTAGTGATACATAGTGTGGCACTGCCTGTTTATTTAGAAAGCAGTGTTCTTGCCAGTTTCATGGAATTCTATGGTAGAGCTAATGAATTACATTATTTTTGTGACCTTTTCCTTATGCAGAGGAAAGTCTCCCTTCTTGCCAAGAAATCCATCAGAGTGCAGGATTATCTCCTAAACAGAACAATACACCTTCCACCCCCGCTAAAAATGAAGCTAAAAATTGTACTCTAAGGACACCAGTGCAACTAGAGGAGATTAATTACAATTTTCCAGTCTCAGTTCTACACTCAAAACACTTCTGTGTTCTTCCCCAACGCCAAAAGCTACTCTGCAGGTGGAGGAAGGAAAGCCAGTGCCTGACACTGCAGACTTGCTGCTGAGTTGTGTCCTGTGCAAGTTGCAGCAGAGCTCCTTCCTATCACATCCGTGCTGGGTGTGAGTTTTCATAAAGCCCTTACCTTTGCACAGAACTCCAAGGAAACTGACATTCTCTAAAAGGGCCCAAAACACACTTACAGAATATAAGGATGGGTATCTTTTGTTTCCAACCCTTCTCAAACACTTTTTTGTCTCTGATGGCATTGTGGATGGCACTAATCTGAGAATCAGACACCAAGTTCCTGATATCAATGGACAGATCCCCTCCAAAGCAGAGAGATTTTCCAGGCTTTGATCCCTCTTACCCTTGTTTAACTCACATTCAAAAGGAAGAAAACCTAATAAATTCCACGTGGCATTTTTTATTTCTCTCGCAGCTGCTGAGGTTCACAAGGCAACAGGACACATAGCACAGTTCAGAGAATTAGAAGAATGAGGAGAGGACAATGACAGTTACTTTATAAAAGTTTTAAGACTCAATTCAAGTGAACTCAGTAACGTCAATGCTGTATCTTCTTTAACACCTGAGAGATTCTCACAGGTTTCTCTAAAGTAGATACTCTTTTAGTGAACACCAAAATAGTAAGGGATGCCCATAGGTCACTTAAATTCATAGTTTTACCTTGGATAGGCTGGGGGGCACCAGTGATCTGCTCTGAAGCAAACTCCTCATGCTCAGAAATTCAAAAATATGCAGTCCTGTTTCACAGGCAGAATTGGCTTGATCATGTGAGACAAGACTCCCATTAGGTGGGCTCTGCCAAAGCAGGTGCTTACAAAAATCATCATGCCATGCTGTCTTACGAGCTTCCCACGTTTTCCTGTGAATTACAAAAACATATACTCTAGGAGAAGCAACACATGGATTTCAAACCACACCATTATAACAGGACACAGTGGCCATGCAGGTTAATAGCCCAAAAATACAGAATGAGTCCTTTTTGTAATCTCCTACAGTTTGCTCATTTGATTAATTGAGCCCATTCAATTTCCATTTAAGACTATTAAGAAGTCTGTAGCTTTAGCTATTTTTGTCTGCGAGACTCAGCCTGGATATTTCAGAAGCTTAACATTCTAGCTGCATGTCACTGCAACCATTGTCTCTTGTCACAATTCTAATTCTATGTTCTGATAATAAAATTTCATTAGTGTCTGCACATCCTTTGCCTTACCTTTGAAGTACTGTCTTGTGCTGAAACGATTAGCAGTACTTTACGTCATATCACTTGACTGTTTGACAGCCATTGTGAGTGAGCTAAACAGGGAGAAATTAAAATTTCTGACAATTTCCATTACATCTAAATTGCTGAGAAATTAGGGGATATTTACTTTTACAAATATTAAAGGTTGTTTAAAATGTAAACTGACTTCATTTTATTAGTAGATTCCACAATGTGCTAATTCAAAATGACTACATGGCCTTATGTGAATAAATTACCAACTCATTTTCCAAAAGCGAAGGACATTTCCTCCAGGCTGCTTTTTGACTGTTTGTGTCAGTAGAAAAAGAAAACAAAAAAACTTATGAATATTTCAGAACAGAAGATATTCCTTGGTGCCTGTATTCCGTGCTTCGTCTTAACAGAATAATGAGGTTGTCCCTGTATGATATGACTTTTTAAACAACTTAACAAAAAGCATGCCATGAAGCGCGGAGTTTATCACATGAAGTTAATTTATCCTGGGAGGGATCCCTCCCTGATCAATGTCTTGAGCCCAGCTAATCCAGACCATGACACCCCACATGCCTGTCCTACAACAAATGAGTTTAATTTTGAAAGCGATTTAAATTTTTCTGTCCCTGAGGGTTTACAAGTTTGGTGTCACAGTTTCTTCCACAATTTGGTGTTTCCTCAAACTTAAGCAGTCACTGTCCCTGCAGACTCCAAAGGGACACGAAAAAAAGGTGAGGTAGTGAGATGTTTAGCACACCTGCACGGGCTTCTGGGGTGCCACCAGTCAGGTGTCTATTTCAGACACGTTGCTGAAGCCTTTTAGCTGTTCATTTAACCACCCAGAACTGCAGCTCAGTTGTGGTGATTTAAAAGCTGAGTTAGTGCAGCTACCCATAGCTGTTGAGGTTTCAGGTTGGGAAGGAGCATTGTTAACAATATCATGAGTTTTTTAATCTCAGCTGAAGTATTACAGGGTGATCAGATGCTTCTGTTCATTTAAAATTGCAGCCAAGAAGACTTAGTCATGGTTCTTCCACTCTAAAACCTTCCCTTTGATTCCTCTAGACCATCTTTCACTCCACCATTCTTTCCAGACTGACTAACCTTCATTTCATCATTTATTAGGGTTTTTCATCTTGAATTATTTCCAAGACTTGATGTCTAATCAGTTTTCTTCACAATTTTTTTTAAAACTCTCTGCACAAGGCCCAAAGACAAACACTGCTCCTAACTGTTCTAGAGCTTTGCCTTGTAGATACCTCTTTTATAGACTCCATTGTAGACAGCATTCACATGATCACTCTGGGATGAAATCCCGAATGGTTGCTCACAGTGTGCTGGCATGTTGAATGCAGCGTATTCCACAAAGTCTGGCCCCCATAAAAGGGGAATAATAGTTACCTACCACATAGGATGTGGTAAGGTTTAATTTATTAGTGTTGTAAAGCATTTTAGACCCTTAGAAGAAGGGTGTTAGGAAAACATAAAGCACTATTGCCATAAAACATTTGTCTGGCTGAAAGCCCTCACTGGTCTGCTCGAAAAACAAAGAGGGATGTAGGGAATCAGAGTGTCTTATCAGGAATTTTCCATTAAGAAAAAAAGTACTACTTTCATTTATTTGGTGTCAGCATACATATTCTAAGACTCTTGGTGATGGAGAAGGAGGAAGAGCAGTAAGTCCATTGCATGAAGCATTACTATTTGATTAAAAGATTACTAGGACATGGAAAAGAACACAAGCTATTTCCTGTCACCTAAGCACATTTCCCAAGAGAAACAGATCTGTAAATGCAGGAACTTTTAAAACTTTAAGTCCTTCTGATTAAAGCAATTCATTAGGAATAATGCAAACTGTGTAAGGAATGCTGTGCAAGGATGTGAAAATAAAGAAAGATTACAGTATTTTTGATGGCTTCATTGTGGGCAACTGTTTTGTTTGGTTGGGATTTTTGAGAAGCAAGAATTCCAGCAGTAAATGCAATCATGTTCACTGGCTGCCACCAAAGCTCACTGTGTCTGAAATTCTTTCTTACATGCTTTGCTGAATCAGGACTCCAACACATGAAATATACTTTGATCTTGACAGTGGTTCAAGTCTTTTCCTTAAAGTCAAAGCCCATTTTGGTTTTTTTGCTTTGATGCACCATCAACCTCATGCACATTCTTTGTCAAAATCTATCCATATAATAGGGTTATAATAAATAGTTCTTTTAACAGTTCATTTAGGATTCCAAAATGATGAGCTTTGCAAAATGCAAAGAAAAATCACACAGATTTTTTTAAAGCAAACAAACTGTAACAACCCCCAAATTAATACTACAACTGAAACAAAATTAAATCTGAGATAAGTTTATGTGACCAAAAGGCTTTGGGGCAGCACACTGCAATATGCTAAAGACAGACTCATAACCACAAGCTACATTTAGGACTCAAATCACATACGAGTGGCACATTTCAAATGTTCTTCTACTCTTTAAAATAGATATGTACTTAGCAGATGCTGACAAATGGCTACTCTGTAAATTGCTAAAGATTTCTTCTTGTTCATATTTCATTTTCTTTTCCATTCTATGTCATGTCCAGCTCCTGCTCATTTGCTACTGAGTCAAAAATAGAGTTATTCCATGAGAAATGTTGATATTTTTGATCTGCCCAGAAGACAACACAGCATGTGACAGCACGTATTTCAGACATGATTTTCATTGAGTTCACTAGAAACCTCCATATAGGTGCTCATAATTTGGGTTCTACATTTTGATTCCAAGAATCAGACGTTGTAAGTCTCAAATAGACCTTTAAGACCCTGGGCTGCCCTCTAGCAAAAAAAACCCACCACAATATTCCTCCAGCAAACTGGAAAGATTCAGAGGATCATCTCAACTTTTAGGAATATACTTAGATCAAACTTCCAAACCTCTTCCAACAATATACAAACAGAAATAAAACTGGCAGGTGCATCTTTTGCTATGTCCTGTAACATAAAAATCATGGGCCACTTAACTGAAGTGATTGGAAGTCAAGAAGATAATCTAAATATATATATACAGCCATTCTGTGAAGTCTGCTATTTGCTGCTGGACTTCCAAAAGTTTGCTAGGAAACTGGTAATAATACCTAAAATTAAAAAGCGCAAAATGAGCTTTACTTTAAATACTGATGACATTTAAGACTGGGATTGTATCCTAGAACACAGCTATAGGAACAAATTATTGCAATAGCTTAGGTGATTTCACTATGCAATGACCAGCTGCAGAGCAACCTGCCTGTGCTCTGCTCTCCCTCACTGAAATTGTGCTAGTGCAGCTCTACAAATATATATAAAGGTATAGATAAATGTATACTAACTCCATACCTTTCCCTGCTGCACAGCAGAGTGTAAGGGTGCCTGGAGAGGGGATTATCCTCATGATCACATCGACAGACATTGACCTCAGGGCACTTACACGGAGCTGCTCCTTGCCAGTAAAACCGTGGCTTGTTCTAGGTTGAACATGGGATATTGCTACCAGGAAAATGGCAGCAGTAAGCTCCCAGGGAAGCTGCAGAATTTATGTCTGTGTGACACCACTCAGCAAGTGTCTGCCTCAGTGACAGTAAATCTTTGACAAGTTTCTAAACCACGCAAGGGTGGGCAATTGTGCCCCCAGGCCACAGCCTTTCCCCTGGAAGTATTGTTAAATAAATTTAGCCCCCAACTTGGCTGCTGTGCTGCCTGCCCCTTATCACCAACTTCACAGTGTCATTTCTATGTTTGCTTCACATGGACAAATTTAAGAACCTCCCCCCCTCTAATTGACTTTAGCCTTGAAAATTTCAACCTTAACAGAACAGTTTCACTGATTGCATAGTGGCAAATGGGAGATTGTCACTTGTTTTTAAAGTGCTTGCTTTTTACAGTGAGGAGCATGAAGTGTACCAGCAACGTTAACCTTCCGGAAACACACAATATTTAAATTACACTGCTCAGAGCACAGTAATTGAGCCAAACAGACATAAGTTCACATCCACTGAGCTTTCAACGTAACAAATGCTGCCATCAATCCCTCTCAAGTGCCCGAAGGATGGTTCATATGCCCAGAATGCGGTGTATTTTTTTCCCAACTCTAGCCGTAGATTTAATAAACTAGAAACTTCCTCTTACAAATCTTATCTCAGCCATGTAATCTAGGGATAGTCAGATTGTTGGCTAACTCAGACCTTTCTAACGTGCTTAGCTAAAACCCTGGGTAAACAATGAAATACCACTCCATACACTTTCTTTGCCACATTCCTGAGTGAGCAGACTGACAGGAGTCTGTGCATACAACACGATCATACATTTGTTTAACTGCCATGTTTATAAAAAGTCTCCAACTTATTAACAAGCATTAGAAGATGAGATTAATCAATCACTTCAGGGTCCTCTATTTGGTTATGAGCTGAGCCTAGTAACAGAAATAGGACTTTCCACAAAGACCATCTTGATGCTTCATCCTTCAGAGGTCCAGACTCCTGTTCTTTACTTTACCAGCCTTTATTTACTGCATTACTTGGAAACAGTAGTATAATACAGGATGACCTGCTTGCCTACTGAATTCCTCACAAAAATACACTTTTTTTCACCCCTTTTGCAATTTTCCAAACATCTGAATCTACTTTGCACTCTCATAGGAATATTACAGACATCAAAACACTGAGGTGCCACACAGCTGTTGCTACCAGATGTCTCAGCCTGGGTGCTGCTGGATTCCAAGATAAATGAATCCAGTATTCCTAGAAACAGAAGGACTGTCCTGCCTGTAAGGTAAAGCCAGGGCACATTCTTACTTGTTACACACCACTGTGATGACTCTGGCATCAGAGGTATCTACTAAGATGCTTTATACTAAGAAAACAATTCAAATTCCAGCTACGTAGTACGAAGTAATAAGTGAAACATCATATATATCTATATGGGTCTAGGGAATTTCTAATGTGTAGATATGACCTATGGTCATATTTCAAAAGACATCAAGAAAAGCAGCAGCTACGTTGTTCCCTCTCCTCTTCATTTAGTGCATCTTCCACTGAGTTTTTGTACTCACTGCACTTTGTGGCAGTTGTGACATTTTAAGTTCTTGTGGGGTAAAATGTAACCTCTGTGGAGAACATGCACGTGGCATATGAACCACTACTGTGCCTCCCTCATCTTCAAAGCAAGGTACATTCACCCTGTCTGAGAATATCAAAAAGTGCTGTGCTCTCCCTGCTGCATTACAGGCAGATCAGGCAGAGACACAGCCGAAAACATTTACTCATCTAAGAAATCCAAACATCCTTTTTAAAAATTAAGGCCTAAACTATCTTTTGCGAGGAAGTGTATTATATCCATGAATAAAAGAAATACCTTTGTTATGTGTGCAGAACGTGTGGCTAAGCATTTTTTATTTTACAATATTTAAAAATCTTGTTCCACTGATGAATGCAACTCTCAATGTACAGGAAATGAGCAGATGCTCAACATTGTCTATTAACTGTCCCATCAGCCTATCAAGATGACATATGGAGGCTTAATGACAGATTTTTTATAAACATTTCGTAAGTCCATGTGTAAAACACTTGCTATATCACAAATACAAAGGGTTTCACAATGGAGCCTGCTTTGCTGACTTTTTGCAGAGTAGGTATCTTGGAGGAAGCTTCGCCCATCTCAGTGCCTGAACTTTAATTCTACTTGCTCTGAAAACAAGTTATATCAACTATCCCCACACTCCCCCAAACTAAGTAACAATGCCTTTTCACTCTACTTCTACCTGTGCATACCATATCCTACAGGAAGGAAAACAACATATACATGCATGCAGTCTCAATTTCACATTTCTAATGCATGAATCTAAAGAATCCTCATAAACAAAGCGTTTGGATTCTCATTCCAGAGGCAAGTTTTGCTGTTACGAGTTCCTCCCTACTCCCAAATGCAATGTAATATGTCACACTGTAGGCGAACAAACTCTTCTAAAATAAGACACTTGGGGAGATAGTGGTCATTGTAACTGTAGGGTTTTTTTCTAGGGGAAGAAAAGTTGATGGTCTAGATCCTGATTCAGCAACATCCACATCGACTAAAAGAAAACTGATGTTGAAAACAGGAAGGAGCTGAAGTAACTTGCAGAATTTGTCCTTAAATATATCTATCTATCTATATATATAAAAGAAAACCTTTAGACTGCTTTAATCTTTTTCTGCTCCAAAAGCACCGTCATCTCAAAGTAATTCTGTGGTGTTAAATAAGCCTTACTCCTGTTCACTGTGCTCATCTCAAACTCATAAAACCAGCATTATTTAAGAAAAAGTATGTTAATACATCATTTATCACCCTGTTCTTTTTATCAGGGATTGTCAATTAAAAAGTCTCATTTTCTTTCTTATTCTGGGCAGACCTGTATGTAGGGTTCTCATTTCTAAAGAAAAAACCTTCAAAACACATAAAGTTGCCCACCTCAGTTGAGAACAAAACCACCTCAAGAACTTAATTATACCTTTGCTTTGTAACTTTTTCTT
Organism: Orthonyx spaldingii; assembly: GCA_013397795.1. NCBI lineage: Eukaryota > Metazoa > Chordata > Aves > Passeriformes > Orthonychidae > Orthonyx > Orthonyx spaldingii. The sequence continues at coordinate 189,935 of VZTJ01001821.1, read as the reverse complement.
CACTGAGAGTTCTTGAAATCAAATTCTAGTAAAGGCAAAAGATCAGTGTTGTTATTATTATCAAGCACTTAGAGTGTGTGTAAATTTACTTAGCGCTTTACAAGCAGAGATAAGATATCCTTAGAGTCAACATAAGGGATGACAAACACAAGGACCGCAAAGAACTGAGCGTAAAAGGGAGCACGAGGGTGAAAGCGGGTGATAAGAGATGTGCAGTGAGTCACTCGAACGGCACAGAGGCAGGCGGCAGGGAAGGAGGGAGCCGCGTCCTGCCCATCCGACAGCAGGTGGGGCTGCTGCAGTGCGGGCTCGGCGGGCTCGGAGCGAGGGAGAGGAGGGACGGAGGCTCTGCAACTCCAAACTCACCTGCAGGAGACTGACGGCTCCAACTCAGAACCGCAGGACAAACGGTCCGGCTTTCACATCGCCTATTTCATCGCTCCTGTTGGCCTCGGCAAGCTTTACCCAAAGTCCCGAGTGCTTTCCTGTGTGTGACCAAAACACTGATTCAGGAAGATCCAGGACAGACACTTGTTCCAAATCTGGATCACATCTCTTGTGGCAAAGCTCCACTGGCTAGTGATACACAGCCAGTCTACACCTGTGGACACTTGAATGACTCCTGAAAAAATTCAGTGCGTCTCATTTAGGACACATTGTAGACCAAAGCCAGCTATTTTTAATACAAGCGACATCTCCATGTGCAGGTCATTCCCATTGCCCTATCAAATTTAGGAGCATGTAAAAATGATGCTCAAAGTAGAATGCAAGAAAAAGTCCTGGGGACAAATCTTGTTAGCTGAAAGACTGAGATTATTTTCAAGTCCAAAGGTCCAGTTATGCTGGACTGAACAGGAAGCTGAGCTCTTTTTCAGGAAAGAGAATGGGCACAGAAAGGTGCTGCTTGGTTTAGCACCCCAAACCCACCTGCAAGGATGATAGAACCAAGCTCTAGACTTGGCCAGGCAGGCAGAGCTCAGTGAGAAGCCCTGGCTGGCAGTGCAGAGCCCAGACACTCCATTCAGCTCTGTGGGCCCTCATTAGTGTGACAGCTTACATAAGCCACGCCACAGGGTAAACCAGGAGAGCCCCAGGGATGGCTCTGTGGCAGGTAACAGCCGCACATCGTCAGGCGGGCTTTGAGGCCCGGTTTTCATGCTCTATTTCTACCACTTCTGAGCCAGTGGCAGGTTGTTCTGCAGCATGACACAGTCTCTGCCAGCACTTTGTGTCTTCCAGAATCAGGTACCATGGGAGGGTTTCAACAGTTTTGGTCATCATTTTTCTGGCATGGGCTCATACTTCCAGCACTGGAGTGGAAACACTGCTTTGTCCCCACCCCTTCCCTGATATAAAGTTGCTCTAGATAGAGCCAGTCTTCTCTTTGTTTGCCTCATTTTCTATCTTTAGTCTCTTAGCATTGGTTCCATATGTGCTGAGGATGTGTCTGGATGAACATTCGTATTGCTCATGCAAAATGCTATCCCCGTTTCCTGCTAGCTAAAACAAGTGCATCCCATCCACAGCAGCATGGTGCTCAGGACGCGCTGCAAAACTCACCCAAGGCGCAGAATAAACTCTGTGACAATTATTACACTCAGTCATTGCTAAGTAACAATTCACCCATTGTGAAATTATTAACAACTATCTCAGGGTACATCTGCAAGCAGCAGTTGCTGCAGTGTCAACACACCCTGAGATACACACACAAGGTCTCTGGAGACTTTATAACTTGATTGCTGGCCAGTGCTGCTGCATTCTCACTGCTGCTATTACCTCTGATGGTTAAATTAAGACAGGCCAATGTGCTACAATCACACCTTCGTTCTGTTGGGTAGACCTGTGGAGATAAAGACAGACCCAAACTAAAGAAGAGTCCCTGATCACAGCGAGAGACAGATGCATAAAGACAGACCAAACGGTAATTTTTCCAGGGAACCTAATAATTCCATTCTTTGAAGAGCAGCACACGGAATCAAAATATGCAAGAGTGGGACTGGCCATGTCTCAGACACCACTGAGGTAGTTACAGCTGTTTCTTAACAAGTCACAGCACCTCATCAGGCCCAGGGTCCCTGCCTGCCAGCCACAGGACAGCAGGGGGATGCACGGAACAAGAACAGTAAGAAGGCATGATGCCAAGTTAGGGACTCCTTCACTTTTTTTCTTTTCACTGAATGATGCCACCTTTCCTCACCTTTCCATCGCCTGTGTGATGCCCCTATGTAGCGCCATGCACAACTCCCTGATGACCACAGGGTCTGAACATGGAGACACAGCAGGTTTTTCCACTCACACAGGAAGAAATGGTCAGACAGAAGCATGAAGGACAGCCAAAAGAAGAAATAAACAGTTAGAGTCACTTTCAGAAGGAAAATAGAAGAAAGCACTGCTCTTCAGCCAGCAATTTTTGCACTCCCAGTAAAATGCCTGGTTACAGTAGAGGCACTCCTCTGGGAGAGGAGGAAGAAGTTGCTGTCTGGACGATGGTAAGTGCTAGAGACAGAGCTTCAGATTTGCATAAACCCTCCTTTGACCAGTCTCAGCCTCACAGCCTTAGCAAATGTGCTCCCTCCAACACATGACCTATTTTCTCACTGACTTGTATTGCACTAGGACTGCAAGAATTGCCTCTGAAACCAGGGGGTCTGCTTCTCCCCCACAGCCGTTTTTACACCAGGTTAGTTTCACTTTTCACAGCAGGCTTAGTCCCAGTTTGTACTTTGCTTGAGAGCAGCATCTTTCCAGACGCAGCAATGCTGAATTAGTGTCAACATTCTTTCCAGAAGCATCATTCCAAATCGACACCTACCCCTCACAGCAGAAGGGCACACTCTTAAATGTGATAATTAACAGGCAGCACTACAACAAATGCTATAAACATTAATAACACGAAATCTTTAGTAGAGTTCTTGCATCTGCTGGTAGAGGGTTTGTTTTTCATGGGAGACAAAGCAGTGACTGTGTGTAAATTATGCTCATGTCAAGTGTTAAAATGCAATAATGCACCACCCTAGAACATGCATAGAAATGACTGCTTTGCTGCGTATTTTGTACTAAAAGCAGTAAACTAATCATCAAAGTAAAGCTGAATGGGCTGTTACACACCCTCATCACAGGAGCTCTTACACGTTGTTATTTGGAATCGGCAATTCACATTTCCCACAGAAAGCCAAGACCAAAGGGCACAGAGAAATTTCCTCACTCACATCACATGAATGCCTGCACTGAAGCCCAACTATACCACCTAGAATGAAGTTCACATTTAGTCCCTGCAGCAGTCGGGGCCACCATATCCAAACAACAGAACTGGGTGTCTGCTCTCTGTTCAGCCTGGATATTGCTTGCTCTACCTGTGCTGGACAAGGAGTGTCATCTGTGGACAAAATTCATGTAGCATTCGCACCTCAGGACACTCCAAACTCCTTTGTGCACTACTTCAATACAGAAAGATAAGATGAGGCCTTTGCAAACAGAATTTCTTTCTTCTCACCATTTGTGCTTTGAAGCAGAGGAGAAGAATGAAGAACTTGGTCTAGTGAAAGGTGTCCCTGTCCGTGGCAGGGGTTTGGAGCTAGATCATCCCCTAGAGGTCCCTTTCAACTCAAACCATTCTATGCTTCTATTGTTCCATGATTTGGCATGCAGCTGTCATCCTCCAGATGTTTTGTTTTATTTCTCTAACTCTGTCCTCTAGAGCTCCCAGTACAGGACAGAAATTTCTGCCACTTACCTTCTGGGGAAATCCCTGCTGGGAAGGGTGAGGTGTGGTTTGAAAACTGGCCCATGCAGCATCTGACATTTCCTCACTGAGGTCACCCTCACAGGGGGAAGTTGACTTTGGCTGGAGCACTGTGTGTTCTGGCTATCCCAACTGGCAGACAAATTCCCAGGGACTTCTGGCAGGGTGAACCAGAGCAGCCTGAGGCTGCACTCCCACATTCAGGAAAGCCTGGGGCAGAGACACTGAGTGCAACAGAGCCCAGCCGTCAGTGCCCCCATAAAAGCCTGAGCCAGCTTACAGGGAGGTTGGTGCCAAGGCTCCTGTCCGAAAGGGAATCCAGCTTGTTCAGAACAGCGTCTTCTGTGTCCCTGCCAAACCCCACAGGATCTCAGGTCCAGTGTTAGTCATGCCGCTGGTGGTAGTACACATTTATGGGGTCTGGTGTTGAGGCTCTGCCATTTACTGCTTTGTTCATTCAAGAAATTCAAGTTGGCTTAATCTTACCGTGTTAATAGATCTAAATATGGACATAAAGAACTTGAGCATACATAAGCACAATGAATATGAGTCTCTCATTCATTCCGGCATAGTACACGGTAAATTGCCAGTGCAGCCCTTTCAGCTTACTAACGTCTTTAGACTTGGCCTCACAAAAATTACACTCCCCACTCAGCAATTCAACCTCCTTCTAATACTTTTAAAACAGAGGAAAGGCCAAGACCTCTAGAGAAGATGCCAAAGATTGAATGGTTGGCCCTGAAAGCAGACAAACTGCAACAGCCAGCAAAGCAGAGAGGCCATGCCAGCAGTGGTGCTCTCAAGGAAAGGAAGTACAGTTTCTGTTCTGGCATCCACAGCACCCAAACACTTACACACACAATGCAGATCCCTGAGAGGCAACAGCGAGTAGCTGCTTGGAAAGGGTCTTTGCTACTTGGAACTTTTTCAGGTTTTCTTTAAGCTGCGGCTTTTCTTAGGATTCCCTCACCCTTCTGGTCATTATGGAAAGAAGTAAAATCACTGAAGCCCAGGCTCCCTCACTTACTGGGCCCCAAGAAGCTGAAGCAGCTAAGAGCTGGAATATACTGGGTGATACTTCTTTCTAACAAGAAAGAACTTTCATTTCCCTCCAAACCACAGTAAACACACATCAGGAAATGAGCATTTGCAAGGCTGAAATCTACATCGAGCATTATTTAAATTTGTAGGGCTATTTAATGTTCATCACACATTTGATCCTAACAGTGCAAGTGATTTTCTATCAGAACATTTTTTTTCCACTTCAACAAGGAAAACTGCCCCTCCTAATATAAGCACTGCTTGTTATTTTGAGGCAGTGAGGCAAAACATACAGCACATAGACCACATTTGGCTTGCTTAGCAGATGTCTACAGATCACTTGATGTTAATTTCAACATAAAAGCTATTATATTTCTGGCCTCGCCCTATTAGTTGTTAAATAATTATTTATGCTTGGCAGATAAATTCTAGGAACCTTGAATAAAGCCCATCAACCCTACTAAACTAACCATATTTGACACAACAGTTTTCACTCACAGAAGACCCAAGATGTAATGTTTGTTGCCTATATAATTCTGTTTCACAACCTAAAAGGTAATCCCATATTTACATTTAAATGTAGACTGCATATAATATGTGTTCCAGTGCTACTTCACAGGCAATGAATTAGCTTGTTTGGTTCACTGACATCTGCAACTATAGTATAGCCAGTTTCAGTTCATAATTCAGTTTATCTAAATCTCCACTTTGCAATTCTGGCACTAGTTAATATGTTTTTCCATAGATGTTTTGGCTTTGCCTATCTACTTTGGCTGTACTTGTCATTGGTTAGGCCCTGGTGTGCTGCGACCTTGATGGCTACAAAACAAAACAATAACTGGAAATGTAGACTTCCCTTAATTAATATTTTTAAGCAGCTAACCCAACTTACAGGAGTGCTATTTATACACATTCAAAACTGCAGATGTTGTGTATTCTGCTTGAATGGTTTGTAAATTCCAAATAACCAATCTACAACAAAACTTGGAGAAGATATTGAGTGCAAGGCCCTGTATCAAAGACTTTCAACCAAGTCTTTGGACATTCATATGCTGTTGTCTGAAGAAATTTAGTTGATGTGCTGTCCTTGGAGAGCACATTTTAGTGTAATTATACTTTTTGATCCTTAACAGACAAGTTAGAATTTAAAGATTTGGAAAAAATAAGGAATTTTAACATTCCACTGAGGAGAACTCATTGAATATGTCTATTTCTATTTCATCTGTCTGGTTAAAGGAGTACAGCTTCTCTATTATCATAGTAATGTACATTATGTCTGCATTTAAGTTTATGTGCAGTTTATGGTTTTGTGTGATAAATAAAAATTAGTGATGCAAAAAGAAGCAAAAGGAATTCACATTGCTTCCAGCATACTGCACTTCCTGCCCTAAAAGCTGCATGGCTTTGCTTTGCATCGTTGACAAAATAAAGTTACTAAGACGCTTTCAGCTGATTTTGGTGGACATTGAAGAGACCCCTTTTTCCCTAAGAAAGAGCCAGGAAAGAATGCCGAGTTCCTCTGTTCCTCTGGATACCTCCATTCCAGGCTGCTCTGCAGCTACAGCACTTATGCATCTCTCACCCCTGTGGTGAATCCTGTCTACACCTGACCTTTGCACATGGAGATTTTAACCCTGGGTTTAAAATGTTCAGTGAGAGCTGTGGGCTGTGTTTCACTGCTGCATCCAGGAGGCAGAGGTTGTGGCCAAAACCAGCGTTTATTGTAGGGTTGTTTTTACCATTTTTATTAATGACAAGCCAATTTCTCTCCACTGATGTCTGTGATAATGCAATGTATCCTTGAACTTCATGTCATAAAGTAGCAAAGGTGAGCAACTGGTGAGGCAGAAAATGTGAGGAGAAAAGACTGTAAATAAAATCATGGACATAAAATAATACTTGTTAAACACTTGCCTTTTTGACATATGAATTTAATGCTATTATTTCCTTGGCTTGTTGATAACACATACACATATATTTAACACTTGTTAAATACAAACTGCCCAGCTGGCTAACATAGCAGGGTTGCACATGCTGGCAGGTTCCCTTAGTGTGGTTAGCTAGAAGCAAACCAAAAAATGTGGAGACTATGCAGCACATGGAGGAAGGCAGCTCCCTCACTAGAGCAGGGAGCCAGAGTCACTAAATTCAACACTAGCCCTACACGTGGCATTAACCTAGACAGATCTCTTCTCACACACACTTTTTCCTCTGGGTTGGAATGGTATTGCGGCTCTGAGGGAAGCTTTGCAATGTCAGCAGATTCTGGGATGGACTTTTCAGATCTTCAATTGCTACCAGTTTCATTAACAGCTGACACCATTGCTCAGTCATTGCTGGGTAATGCTTGCAGACTTTCCATTTTTAAACACTGTTAATCATACCTCGCTCTGTGAATAATACCAATAAATCAAAACCACAGAGAGATACACTTTCCCAACAAGACCACCAGGAAACAAATTTATGCCAGTGCTGATCCCCACTATCCCCTAGGCTTGCTTAGGAAGAGGTCAGTTCAGTCCTGAAGAAGACATCCTAGCCATGGGAAGCAGAGGACTGGATAACTGCAGTCAAGTGTTTTCTCTGACTCTGGTACTGGTCAGTCAATGAAACTGGCCCATGACCAGGGTTTCGGTAGGTTTAGCAGTGCAGTTATTACAAATTTTATTTTGAAGAAGTTTGTATATAACTTGCCAGAGCCTCAGTTAGGCTATCCCTGTAATTCCAAGGCACCTATTGTTCTCTTTGATGTGATCTGGGTTTTAAGGAGAGGCCATTCTCAGACAATCACACACTGAAGATAGAAATGACAAAGAAATATCCATTATATGCAATGTAGGCAGACAGGCAAGATCTCCTGCAGATAATTATGTTCAATGGTTTCTGTCAGATGATTAAAATGCCTGACCGATGCAGTTTGTTTTTCTTAGGTAGACACCCTAACAGGTGGTTTTCTCTGAAAGAAATACTCCAGTGTAAATCAGGGGTGTCCATAACTTCAAGTGCTGTTGCAAGGTTTAACAACAAACTGGACATGGGTACCTTTCAAATTCCACTGCCATCAACAGCTATGCTTGGGAGGCTGGCACAATTGACAGTGCTGTCAGTGCTACCACTGGGCAAAGTACTGAATTGTTAATTCACAGAGAAATTAGAAGGGAAAAGATCAAACCTTACAATCTGGGATTTGCAGGCAGACCTGTAAGAGTGGCAAACCCTCCTGTACAGATATCAGTATTAGATACAGATTAGCAGTATTTTAATCTCCAATTAATTAACACTATCTACATCTACTATCTCCAGCACAAATAAAATTTCTCAGAGACTTCAATAATCTTGCTTGCACTCCCCACCATGGTTCTGTTTGAGACAGGGCATGTTTTTATGATGAAGACTATCAAATGCTGGCCCATTCAACAGCACAACCTGCTTTGGGAACATGTACCTTACAAACTCCTCTAGCTGTGCCTCTGGCTGCCTGCACCAGTCTTTCTGTGACTCTCCACAAATCTCCACGCTTTTTTATCACCGTATTTCCTCATCTAAAGGCTGGGGCAGTGCAGCTTCCAGTAATCAGCAACTTCAGCACAGATTGCAGCATTAACACCCACATTCTCACTATTTAACTGCAAAGCAAAAGGAATTCAGCAACAATTTCATTCTTCACCAAAAAAACCCAAAACCTTTACTTAACCAATTTCCTTGACTGCTTTTTTTGTATCTTTAACAAAAGACTCTAGTTACAGGTTAGAGGTGTACCTTATTTTCATACCTGCAGGGTTCTAAGGTTACACAAGGACTAGTGTATATGCAGATCAGCTCTCCTATAGATTTTTTTATTGTTGCTCTTGCTTATGACCAAACAAGGGACAATTGTTAGCAGCTCCTTCTCTGCTATTTCCTCATTTCAGTAACAATGCACAGGCCTTGATAAGTATTCAGCTACAGCAGTGTCTGCTTTGGGCAACAAAGCTGCTCTCCCGTATCTTCTGTAACTGATTTGAGGACGTTTACACCTCAGTCCAAACATCTGTGGCTACAATTCCACCCCCACGCTCTCACACTCCGTGTTTGCAAATGCAAGAACTTGGGTTTAAGCACAACACAGCCCCGCAGTGTATCCAAGTCTCTAGACTTTTATGCCCTACATACACTGTGGAATTTCCACTGTGCATACAAAATTATTCATGACAGAAACATTGAAGGACCATCCTCCCCCTCCCTCTGTGAATACCAATGAGAAACATAGCAAGAGGTTTTCTTTTGCTTCCCTGTCCTAGTGAGGGAAGGAAATTTTAAAGCAATGTGTTTTGGGGGAGGGAAAGGGAAAGACACTGCAAAATGTTGAAGACCAGGGGTGCAAGTACATACTTGTATTAACATCTCCCATCCCTGGAGCTGCAGTAATTTGCATGACATTATCTACCTGGGATGTTGCTATGGTTATCACCACACATAAGTAATTACCAGGGCAAATTGCACATACAGCGCATGGATTCACGCTGTCAGAAGCAAAGGATCTTTTTATACACTTGAAAATGTACATGGTCGAAAAAACAGTAATCACAAAGAGTCCTGAAAAGAGAAAAACTTCAGAACTGCTCCAAAATTGTTAACTATGCTTATTGACACCTTAAGGACCAAGTCACACCATATCCAAGTCAGAAAGACATTGCACAGGTTCAGTAGAAAATCCCTAGGAACAGTCACCAGTAGTAGTAACAGAAACTAATCAGTAGGAACAGTAGAAATCCGTGCCAAAGAATTTACAGTATAAGCAGATGAGAAAAGCAAAGAGAAGGAGAAGAAGGATATCATACAGAGCAAACAAGGCTGCCAGCTTCATAGATAGCACAGGCCATGATTGTTTTGGATAGATTATGTCATGAAACTTTCTTCTGGCAGCTAGGCATGAAAAGCTGAATAGAAGAGGAGGCAGTCATATCGCCTACACCCATGCTAAGAAAAATACGAGAGATATGGTGTGGTGATGAAGCAGCTAGTCAGGACAAGCCAAAACTAAGTCTAATCAAAGTGGTTATCTGAAAGTTCCCCTATTTCCTCTCCTGCAAAGTTTCTGCTGCTATTTGGAGGCTGGGATCTGATTGTGCTCTGGGCTCTTCCCCACAGGAGCCGAGACAGTTACAGTCCATCTACAGTTGTACACCCAAGCTGCAGGGAGCAATTACCACCCAGCAGAATCTGGATGAAAGTAGAAATACAGGGTATCTAATGCTAGGTCATGCAAAGTATATTAGACATTAAAAGTTCATTTTGAAATTCTGATACTGTTGCATTTCCAATAAAATACAGCTGCACTGTGAAGAAATGGCTTGAGCTGCAGTCTATTGGTGTCAATGACAACTTTTCAACAAGTTTGAAGAAGGTGTTCTGTGTCATCAGGAAAAGACAAAGATTTAGAAAATAGTGCCGATACTGTCACCCGAGTTAGCACATTGGGCTAACTGGAGTGTAAAATATAATTCTGAAAAGCACAAAATATGTTTCTATGATTTAATTTGAGGTGGCATACACAAGTCTCGTATCCGTTCAAACCAACCATATTTTCTGTGTACAGAGAAATATTGCAATTATTCCTGATTTAACAGAGTACAGTAGAATTGAGGAGAAAAAAAGTGTCCATTTGGAGCTTCTCTTAAAAATAAGTTCTTTTGTTTACTTAGAAATCATCTGCTTCTCTCAGATATGTATTTTTACCTCCCAGTAGTACTAGGATACCATAATGCCATCAAGTATTTTGACTATTTTAGCAGATAGAACTAGAAAAACTTACTGATAGAGGTATGCTCTGAGAAGAACTTTGCTACTGAAAGTGTGGTAAGAGCAGGTATTAGGCAGCAGGCAGTCAGAAAGCACAGCAGCCCTTAGGGATCATTTGCATGACCTCAGGGAAGTCACAATTAATGATGCAAAGAAATACTGGCTAAAGATGCAAAATATGTGTACCCTCATTAGGATAAAGGCAGTCTAAAGACAAAGACAGGTGTGACATAAGTCATCTCAGGCTTCATCCAGGTAACTGGATGCCCACGGTGACAGGAGTATTGTAACTCTATTTCATACAAAACAGTTTGTTGGCTATAAATATATCAGTGAAAGGGAAAGTAAATATGTGAAGAGCAAAATGGAAGATGGAAAAAGTGAGATAAATATTGTTAGATTCAGGGGAAAAAATGCTATAAACAGTAAGCAAAGCTCTTTGATTTGCACTGTTTTCCAGCCCATAAAACCCTAATATCTGCCAGCGTTTCATTAAAAGCTTATAAACTACCCAGCATGCCTGCTCCTGCATAAAAGTATTGCTAAAAAACATTGTCGATGTTGCAGACCTAGTATGTTTCAAAGAAACCCTATGTGCGTAAAACTCAGATGCATTATTGAAAGAAGTGTGGATGGTGAAAATAGCACCATAAATTCTAAAACTAATTAATCATTCAAGAGTAGTAAGTTTCTCTCAGCAGAGATGTTCAAAGTAATATTTCCAGACCAGAAAACACAAATATTTTAAGAAACAGGCATTGTGGACTTCAGAGAAAACTACCATTTTGTGAATTGAGTAAAAGGAGTCAAAGGCATATCTTCACAGAGGATTGAGAGTTCAAAGGCACAATAGTCCAACAGCAAAATCTGTAAATGTTAATCTGAACGATACAAAGATCTGGCAATGCTAAGACTGACCAGATCAACAACTGTTTTGACTGAATGTGCAGCCTATTCTCAGCATTACAATCTAAGACTTCAGACCTCTAAGGACAAGTAATGGCACTATCATTCCTTTTCCACAAAAAGTCATATTGGATCAATCAAATCTTTATTGTTACTACCAATGGTCCCAAACCAAGTCTGGAGGGATCAGAACATTCATGATTTCCTGTCTTTCATAAGATCACTGCATTTCGGGCCTCGCTCTCCCTGGAACCTGAGCACAGGGCAAAATTAAAATGTTCTGACGGGCAGAACCCATATCCCTGAGGCAAACCCTCCCAATGTCTGGAGGCTTTCCAGTGAATGACCATGTATGCACTTAGCCCATTCTGCATTGCTCTTACTGTAGCTTTCCTCACAGAAGTGCCTGCAAATTGTTCTGACAACAAAACATACAGATTCATTTCCCACATCCCTCAAATAACTTCATATCCCTCTGTTACTAAGATCAAGCATCAAGCTGATGTTTGATTACAGCACTGATGGGGGGAATGGGCAGTAAAGCCTACCTGTTACCCATGCAAATGACTCGTCTCTTAACCAGCAGCCCCACTCCAGCACTTGTGGATATGGAAGCTAAAAATTCAGCACCTCAGCACAAACCCACCTCTGGAATAACGTCAAAAACAATATTATAGATGTAGGAATCAGAGACAGAAATATTAGAAGACTGAGACACAAAAATGAGCCATATCTGAATTATTGCACAGATGTGAGATTCCTGAATATGTCAATGAAAACTTTGTTTTGAAGGTATATGCTTAATAACTAACAAATAAACAAACCCAAACACAATAGAAGGACTACATCTGACTAGCTTTGGAAACTCAAACACAGCTGGTCTGGTCAGCTGAGCTATTTTCAAGCTGCCACATGCATATCACACCTCTCACCAAACAGCACTGAAGCTGCTGCTCAGCTGTGGATGCACAAACACCCCCAGAGGACAGACTGTCCAGGCCTACAGGGCAGCTTGCCTGACTGAGCTCAAGGGGGTGCGTTAGTGTTCCTCTCTGTCTAATTAAGTAACAAACCAACATATTTGACTGCTTAGATGTTTGAAGTCTGCTGTTGTTGCCAGTGGTTCTGAGGCAAACCAGCACTAGCCCTGCATGGCTCTCATTTACTCTTTGCACAAGTCACAAAAGGCAGAAAAGAGCACACGTGGAAATCTCCAACACTACATTTCTGCAGTCATTACAATCCAAGTCCTCTACCAGGCATAGCTCAGCTATGCATGAGGTTTAGGTCAAAAGGAGTTCTACCAGTGTAACAACAATGCAAGGGGAAGCTGTGGTCTGGTTCAGCATCTTAGAGGTCCCTGTTAGTGGTACACCCAAAGGCCACATCAGATGTGGTTTATATACGCTGTGGGCTGGGCTGACGAACCAATTGTCGCAAGTTGGAACTAGTAATACCGAAGTAAGGATGGACAGACCAGCCTTGGTGGTGGTGCACAGTTCACCACAGGACCCCTTAGCAACAGGGTCATTACCCTGCAATGTACTGCACACAGTGACAGTCCTCTCTTTCTCGAGTTGTGAATGATGTGTATAACATAGGAAAAGGAATCATACTGGGGGCAAATTTCAATTACCTCTGCCTAGAGACTTTCACAACTGTGAACAAAATAAATTGCAATTTAAGCAAAACAAACAAAAAACTTTTTCTTTGCTACATGGTTTGGGCTTCCCCTCTCCTACATTTTCAGGATCCCAAGTTCGGTTCCCTTACAGTGACGGTGACCGTGATGCCATCACGATAAATATCCTTTGCGAGAGTGCTGGCAACATTTCCCCCCCCCCCCATTTTTGGGGTATCAGCACCCAAGACATCGTGGAGGGGTTTTTTTTTTTCTGTTTGGTTGGTTGGTTGCGGTTTTCAATAGCCGTATTTTACTTGCCACGAAAAGAAAAAAAAAATCACACTTTTGTCCTTTCCCAACCGATTTAGGATGACAGCAGAAACCAGCATCAAGTTGGCGCTCTGGATAAGTGAACAGCAGCGGCGGGACAGCCCCGACCAGCTGTTTGGAGCTGCCGTGGTGTATCTCTGGCTGAGCTCCAGGCGCTCCGGCGATGGCTCCCGCGACTCCCCGTGCGGGCTCTG
>VZTJ01001821.1:142905-176135 GCA_013397795.1 Orthonyx spaldingii | reverse complement strand
CGCTCTGGGCAAGCCCACGGCGCGGCAGGAGCGGGCCCGGCCCGCAGCCGCGCAGCATGAGGACCGGCCCGGCTTCCAGTACGACCACGAGGCCTTCTTGGGCAAGGAGGAGGCGCGGAGCTTCGACCAGCTCAGCCCGGAGGAGAGCCGCGAGCGCCTGGGGTGAGCGCCCGGCCCGGGCGGGAGACGTGGCAGGGGGAGGGCCCGGGGTGGGCCCGGGGCGGAGGGAGGCGGGCTGGGGCTGCCTGGGTGGCCCGGGGCGTGCGGGACCCTTCCCACCCTGAGGGGCTCGTGCCCTGTACCCCGGAGTGGTGCCCCGTACCCCGGAGTGGTGCCCCGTACCCCGGAGCGGTGCCCCGTGCCCGGAGCGGTGCCCCGTGCCCGGAGTGGTGCCCCGTGCCCCAGAGTGGTGCCCCGTACCCCAGAGTGGTGCCCTGTACCCCGGAATGGTGCCCCGTACCCCGGAGCGGTGCCCTGTACCCCAGTGTGGCCTGCGGGTCGAACCTCTGGGTTTCGACTTCTCTCACACCCCGCTGGTTTTGCAAAGGGGCAGCCAACAATTCATGGCTCTGGTGTTTTTCTCTCCTGCCGTTTCTAGCCCCACAGCAATAAGCCTCGCGGAGGGAGCTGCTGTACGTGGTGCTGTGCCCGGTGTTGGACCTGCTGCCGGAGGGCTTTGCTGCTGCAGCTCCCTGCCTCTGGGACGCTTGCCCACACCATATCAGTGTTAATCGAGTTTAAACCATTCCTTCTTTACAGCTACGTTTACAAGTCCACTTCAAGCATCTTCCCACAGCTTTTCCACTTGTGGCTTCTTTGCTCACAGTGTTTCAGTTGCTCTTACTTCCATGCTGCTCTTTATGCCAAGAACAGAGACCATACCTTACTTTACTGCTTCTCCCTCCTTTACACCTACAGGAAGCCAGATCACTAGGCAGAACTAAATTTAATAGGAGTTAAAGAAAGATCCTTTAATGTAGTTACCATGAAGAAGATTGTTTAAAATATCTGCATGTTCTCACTAAGATTCTCTTTGCCTTCCCTTCCACATGGAGTGGCATTTGCTAATTCTCTGTCTATTCCCATTGTAAGCAGTAGCACTGTAATCTCACCTCTTGATCTTTCTGAAAGCTGTCACTACTATTTATGTGTCTTGGTGAGTAAACAGATAAAGTGGTTACCAGAAACGACCGACCTTGTCCTCATTGTTTCAAGAAGAAGCAAAAGAAACCATGTTCTCAGCATACATGATCTCTGACCTAGATTCCTATGAGCTCTATCACCAAGATCGACATGCCCTTTTAATATTGGTCTGCACTTGCTAGTACAGATAATTCAGTCAGGGATATGATTTAACAATAGAGCTGTTTTTAAACAGTTTTTACAAATGTTAACTCAGCAAGGGAAGAAGTTTTAACTTCCAGTGATCTCACTGATTTCCCTTTGGAGAGGTGACACAGGCACATTAAAGTACAGCCACAATCAATAACCTTTTAAACGGAGGTGACTGAAGTGGCCCTCTGAGGACACATTGTGGGTGAGCACTGTGCATCAGAACATCAGAGATGTGGTTCCTGGGGGGCCTTTGGGAAAGTTTCATAACTTTCAGCATTTCCCAACCCTATAATTTTGGATAGCATACTGGGAGGTAAAGAGCAGGTTTAAAAGACATCTTGTGGCTTAATAATCAGATGTACTGAACCCCTTCCCCCCAGTTTTGTTATGGGCAACTTCTGCAGAGGGTTACAAATAGAGTCACTTCTCAGCAAGTGATTGGCTTTTAGGAAGAAGGCAGATTTAATTAAAGGCTTTTTAAAAGTGATTTCTGAGAGAAAACAGAAACATACAGTCTGTTGCTCTAACCAGAGTGCATGCTGCTGTATTTATAAGCCATCTTACCTTGCTTAGGAAGTGTGGCAGCACTTTGGTCATCCCAGTAATAACAGTAAAAAGTGAGATCCACAGTCCATACAACAGCTTTCTACCTGTGCCTTTGGGAGCCTGTAGGCAAGACTGTTCCATTGTCCCCATCTTCAGCTGAGAAGTGGAGTAAAATAGTGCACATGGATGCAATGGACCTATAAAAACAGGTGAAAAGGAGGAGGCATGAAACATTTTCTGGTACACAGTACTGACTTCTTTCATGTTATAAATTGCCAAGAGCTACTACCAGCATAATCATTTAATATATTAACAGTAGAAAGAAATACCAGATAAACAAATGAAATCAAATTCATTGTGGGGAAAATCTGGTGACAGATAGAGTCCAGCATGAAGGGAAGGGGACCATTGGCAACCAATTTCCCATGAGATTGATACGAAAGAGAAAAGGTTTTCTAGTCAGTTAATTCGTACTTCACTAATTCAGAAAGGAAATTCAGCAGCCCCTTTTTTGTGCCATAGCTCAGAAACAGCGTGTTTATAAATTCAATGTGATACTATCAGGCTCACACGAGATTGCTGGAAGTCCAGCAGAAGCTGCTGCTGTTACTTCAGTAACTACTTTTGTTACAAAGGCTTGGGAAGAGACATTGCTTCGCTACTTGAGCAGTTCCAGTTGGCTGGGTTTGGTTACTTTGTAGAGGACCAAGATGTGGAATTGAAAAGACTGTTTAAAAGTGCAGATCTTTTCCCTGTGTCCGTTGCTTGCCTGGAGGTTTAGGGAGCTCACCTGTTGAATGTCAAGTCAGGATTTAGTCAAGTCAGCTGCTGCTCTTACCCCTTCATTCCAGTGGCACGTCAGTGTTCCATAGGTGTGGCGTGAGCCAGCCGCCAGCCGAGGCGCAGGGCACCTGCAGACAGGCTGCCCCTGCCCCTCATGAGCAGGATGAAGGGTGCCCAAAGCCAGTCTGGATGTGCCAGAGAACCAAGGTGCCCCAGTTCCAAGAGCAGGGCCAGAAACCAGTTTTACAAGCTCAGCCCCAAATGGTGGAGTTTATCAGTAACAGAGAGATTAATTGCAGAGAACAGAAATGGTAGAGAGAGCATTGTCTTTTTTTTTTTTTTAACTGCAGCTGTGTGCAGAATGTTTCAAAGATGGAGGTTTCTGTGGGATTACACCAGAACTGTTACTCCTGCTGATTTCAGCAATGCTTGAGGCTGGCAGCTTTACACTGGACAGAGCTTTATAGCCCAGCTGCCAACAGTGGCTGGAGACCTGCTGCAGGCTTGATATTGCTTTAGTGGGTAACAGGCATTCCTGGCAACACCAGCAATACTGGTTGCCATTGGGAATGAAAGAAAAGAGACAAGTGGAGGGACAGGCATGGAAGACTGTACCTGGTGTACATCCCCAGCATTACACAGTCATATAACTCACTTCACCCTGGTGTCAAGTCTGCTGGAAAGCCAAAGGAGAAACTGCAGTGTCTACCAAGTCTTGGATTTTTGCCCTGGTTCCCTCCAGCAGGTTTGAGTACAGCCTTTGTCCTGAAGTGAGGTTGGTGTCTCCTGCTCTGAGCCAGCTTGGCCACTCCCTTTAGGGAGTGAAGAAGAGGTCCCCTAAGATAGGAGACACAACCTAAGAAAGCCAGGTGTTCCCTGTTCATTAATTTTGGTAGTGCAAGTTCTCTTTGAATGTTGAATAATGAATAGAGACATATTCCTTAAGATGATGTGTAAAATGCAGGAAAGCCTTACCCAGTAGGACAGCTTTATGAGTTGGGGGGACTCCATTTTTGTGGAAAATCAGGCCTAGATAAAGATTACTAAAACTGGCCTGACATGCAGTTTGGTTTTCTGCCAGCTCTTAAAGATGCTGATCTCTTTTTACAGGAAGATTGTGGATAGAATAGATGACAACAAAGATGGCTATATCACAACAGAGGAACTGAAAACCTGGATCAAACGAGTACAGAAACGCTACATCTATGAAAACGTGGCCAAAGTTTGGAAAGACTATGATCTAAACAAGGATGATAAAATTGCCTGGGAAGAATACAAACAAGCCACATATGGTTATTATCTAGGTAAGACAACATCTTCAGATTGAATGATCAAGGATTTTTGAGATTATAAACTATGATTTCTTGCCTCACAGTCAGCAGGAGCTGGTGTCACATTTAGGACTCTTGAAGCTCACATTAAATTTTATAGATGCTCAGAGGTCAAAAGCACTTTTTAGTTATTTATTGCAGCCCTTTGCACATGGGTCACCAGCACACAGAAGGTTTTGTGGAGGTATCATTAAATATACTGACATAACTGAATTAAAGTCTCCTCCAGTTAGAAATATATTATTTTTTAACATTAAAAAGGGTACTTTAATTAAAAAATAAAATATTGTCTAATTAACTGTATTTGTGAATTTAGTCTCTAAAATCTTAAGTCTAGATGTTAAAAATTTAGTCTGTGTCTAAGCTATAGCAAAGTTATTGATTAAAATCATTCTTGCAGAATAACATGCTTCAGACTGTGATCAACTGCAAATGAAAATCCTTAACAAATCAGGCAAAAGAAACATTTATTAAAAAATATACCTGAATTCCCCCTGCCCCCCTCCATGTTCCTTTTGCTTTTATAAGTTAATGAAGGAAGAGGAGGAGAAGAGATCACTTAAGCTAAAGGGCAATACTGACAGAGCAACAAATCAGCATTAATTGACCATTTTTACTTACTGGGAATGAGAAGACAATATTTACCTACAGAGGCAGTTTGTAGAGCAAGCTTCCTGTAGCAGTAATAATTCCCAACTCTACCTTAGATTAAAATGGAGTTTGTTACATTCGTGGAAGGAAATATTTGACACGCAGTCCCTGCAGCATTATCCCTGGAACCCTTCTCAGCCCTTTGTCTTTGCTCCCTCTAAGCCTCAAGATTTGGAGAGCAGCATTGTGGGCTTGTGTTAATGAATACTTAAAATTCCCATCTGTAATTCCTGGCCTGGTCTTTTTCACCTGTGTTTGTCTCCCAACATACCAATTGTGAAATTGGTATGAGTATTTTTCATTTTTAAAGTCAGTTTAATGATCTTATTTAAGAAATCATATCAAATACCATTCCTTTTAAGCCACTGAACACCCTGAAAAAATGTATTGTTTTAAACTGAAAGTAATTGTTAGGTTCCCTGTAGCAGAGGCGTAGCACTAAGATAATTTCAGTCAGTCTGCCATTTTCTGAAACCACATTTCCTTGGTTTGCTCACTTCTTGAAACTGAAAAGTTGTGTGGATCATACTGATTCCTAAAGAAGAAGAAAACTTCTGTGAATGAAGTTTACCCCAAATACTGCCTAAGTGGTGCTTGTGAAGGCAGATTAAAAAAAAAATCTGTGAGGGATAATACACAGTAGTGCAAAATCCATTATTCTGGATAGCAGAACAGAAGGCTTGCTCAGAAATTTACCTCTGCTACTGTCACCTTTAAAAATCAAACCAAGTACTTGACCCCTGAATTTAAAACTTCATGGAGAAATTCCATTTAGAACAACAGCTATTCTGGCAATAAACCTTTTTATTTCCAGACTCAAACAGCTTTGTTTTGCTAGTATGTTTTAAAGGAAAACACCTCTGAGATCATCTTGATACATTTGCAGAAAATCCAGAAGAATTCCAAGATGCAACTGATCAGCACAGTTTTAAGAAAATGCTGCCCAGAGATGAAAGACGATTCAAAACTGCAGATCTGGATGGAGACTTGGCTGCCACTCGTGAAGAATTCACTGCTTTCCTTCACCCAGAGGAGTTTGAGCACATGAAAGACATCGTTGTCTTAGTAAGCAAAGCAAAATCAATGCCATTGTTTCTACTTTTATGGATGAACTTTGAAGTCTACTCTAACCTTTCTAGTCAGGGTTTAGAAAGAGACACACACACAATAGCTAAATGGGGAACAGAAAGGGGATGCCTTTCATGATATTCACTTGGTTTAGAACTCTCAATATAAGAAAGACTTGTTAAGTACACTTAGACAGCTCCTAAATGGAATCAGGAAACAATCTTGGGGCATGGACTTCAACCAAAATAAAAGGAGGGTGTGCTGACATGCAGCAGCTGAGTGTTTCATGCAAGCTTGTATCTGCCCCTAACTTCTGTTCATTCATACAGGGAATTTTTTCAACATGAAAGGATACTTATATATTCATTGTATAAACAGGAGTCACACTGGACTTAGTGAGACTACATTCACTTGTGTACAGGGGCAGGTCAAGGCCTCAGAACATGAAGTGATCAAAAGGCAGGTAGTCAGAGCTCTCAGTTTTGTCTTGATTACTTTCATGCAAAATTGTTTTCCAGGAAACCTTAGAAGACATAGACAAAAACGAGGATGGTTTTGTGGATCAAGACGAGTACATTGGTAAGTGTTGTTACTTGTGTCTTACATAATCTTCGGTCCGTTTTTCCATCTTCTCTCAAATTTTCAGCAGCATTAACAACCCAGAGATGAACAGAGATTCTGTGGTCCAGTTCAACTATTTTACACCAACCATCCAACCCAGAAAGTTTAATTTCATTTTAGGTAGATAGCAACATGACCAGGAAAAGTTTCTCACACGTCACAGCACAAAATTCTCCTCTTGTTCTCATTTAACTGAGCTAAGAGCTATATGAGAACAAAAGAAGAGAATCTGGAATAATATTTTTCATGGCAGGGATATTCTCTGTATATTACACCATGTTACCTGCTGTTTGAAGGCATTGTTTAGAAATGCAGGAGGATCAGAAAATGAATGTAGTCTTCTCCCAAGTTTGGATTGTTCTCAAATTCAAAACAGCTGGGAAGCAAACATTGCAAAAAAAGAGAAAATTCACCTTGTTCCTACTAGTTTTTTCCTAGTTTAATTAGTAAGTAAAGCCCATACTTCTGTAGTGATGATACCATTATATTTTGATGAGTTTTAAATCCAGAAAGTAGCACTAAGAAAGCATTAGTGCAAAGTTGGATGAGTCTTTCTGTTTCTAGTGGTGCTATAAAGATCACTTCACATAGAATCAGGAACAATATACACACGTTAATTAATGGCAGGAGGGTTCTGTTCCTTGTAAATTATATTTAGCCCAGAAAGTGAATGCTATTCATTTATGACTGAAATAACAGAGCAGCATAATTTCCACAGTAATTTCAGTTCATTCAGTGACATTACCTACATATAATTATAAGGTAATTGTCAACATTTGTTACCATGTGAATGCTGGTTTTTCTTCTCTTCTATAGATAGGAACATAGAATGTTCTAGTCACGATCACCCCACATTGGCAAGGATGATAAAAATCAAATTGACAGGACATGTCAGTTGCTTCAAATAAACAATATAATTTGCACTTTAAAAAATGAAAAAAGAAAGTGAATGTGTTGTCTGAAGTTTTCTTCATGAGTTGAGAAAACTATGCTTAAAATATTCCTACTTTCCTTTTTCAGGTGTAATTTTTTCAAAATTTTGATGAAGTTGGGATTAAGAAACCAACAGAAAACTAAATCTCTTCTTTGCTAGTTTATAAGGAACACCAAAAAGTCCAAAAATTTTAGTCTCTAGATTGAGTATTTGTTGGGGATATTTGCTGAAGCTTATAGAATGATTCCACCCTCCTTTTCCTTCTTTCCTCCCTTTTTGTCTTTTACAAAATTTGGTTTAGATTTACACAAGCAGCAGAGCAAAATACATGTAAAAATATTGAGCAGAGAAAACTAAATTCTCACTGTGCATGTGCAGGTAACAGAATATTTCAGGGACACTGTGAACAGTGACAATGGAGAACCTCAGCCAGTGTACACACTCACACTGCAGGGTCAGGGGAGTTATTCCTGGCTTTGAATTCAGCATTTATGTTTCCCATAGATACCAGCCAGCCTCTGGCCCTCAGACCATCCATGTGGGTACACTTTTCCTTAACACATCCTTGAAAATCAAACCCAAAAGGCATTGGAGAGGAGAGGAATAGTATCACAAAGCAGACTTTAAATAGAAAAGTGGAAAGCTTGAGGAAAAAGCAGTGCTGATGAGCAGGAAGGGATTGGCCACAGTGAGCAGAAGAATGACATGGACACACCACTTAAGTTTGAAAAGCCTTGTGATGTAAAGAACAGTTACAAGTCACTTGGTTTTAATAATCACTGCTCCTCTCCTGTGTTTCTGCAGAAAGCAGCTGCCACTGTGGTGTGGTCCTGCCAATGCTTCCAAAACGTAGCACAGGACTGGTGTACAGAGCAGCTCACGTGTGTAGTGTCTGCATCCTGTGTCACAAATGGTGCTCCCTCCCCAGGTGCCCATCTGTGACGAGTACACTGTGCCTGTGGTTTCCTACAGAGTGCACTGTGATTCATGACTTCTCCAGGTCTGTCTTGGTGGAAGAGTGTCTTCTACTGGAATGTGCTACAGCACTGCATGGTTAAAAAAGAATGGATCTTCTAAGCTAAATGTCTATTACACAGACTTCTCTAAAAGCAGTATGAAAGCATGCAAGTTCCATTTAGCAATTTTTGTTTGCCTAAATTCCCCCTGTGTCTTTTTTTCCTTTAATCGCTCTCTGCTGGCTGGAGTCTGATGTTATCCACAAAGACATTTGCTGTCAGGGACAAGATAAAATGGCTGAGTTCCTTTCTCCCCATGTGACTGAGCCTAGCACTAAAGCTTATGACTGCTGTTTAACCCAAGGTCCTTAGAAGATTTTGTTCATTCTGAAATTCAGCAGATGATGGCCTTTGAACACGTTCACCTCTCCTGTTAGCCTTGCCAGCAGTGCACAGGTATGATACAGGGTTATGTGAGAATGGGCAGAGTCACCAGCAGTGAAGAAATAGGTCTGAGAGAAAATACTCACAGCTACTCCGTTTACACCCCACATTTCTTTTTCTGTACAGAGACACTGGCCAAAGAGAGAAAAGTTCAGTCTTTCTCTGAGGAACACTGTGCAAATATCTTTAGTTTGTGCTTAATTTGAAAAATAAATAGGACTCAAGTAAGACCTTTATTTCCTCTCCAGCTGACATGTTTGCAAATGAAGAGGGTGGACCAGAGCCTGACTGGGTGACTACAGAGCGTGAGCAGTTTTCAGATTTTCGTGATCTCAACAAGGATGGAAAGATGGACAAAGATGAGATCCAGCACTGGATCCTCCCCCAAGACTATGACCATGCACTAGCTGAAGCCAGGCACTTAGTCTACGAATCTGATGTAGACAAGGTATGTAGTGTTCCAGCATCGTTTTTAAAGAAGTTATGTAAGGTGGTGTGGGGTTTTTTAAATACCAACTTGCAAGAATTTATTCCTAATAACTTTTCTTTAGGGGCTAGAATTGCTAGTGGATGAATGTTTCCAGACTAGCTTCAGTTGATAATGTTAGAGTCACAAAGTAAAAGTAGTAAAATATAGTTTACCAGCTCTAGAAGTTCTCCTGGCTTTTATTAGGTGAGGTAGGAAATTATCATCTTAAACCTGGACATTTTAACACAGCAAAAAAATTTTTTTTCCTTTAAGAGTGGGCATGACTTTTGTATGTTAATATAGACTACAAGAGGAAAATAAAGGGGGTAGCTAAACCACTCTCAGTTCTATGATCAAGCACATATCTTCCACTTAAACACCAGCTCTGATGTGGGACAGTAGATTACAGACAGTGATCTTCAGAAAGGTAATGCAAGCAAAGTTGGAACCTGAAACCCAAAATACCCTTAACACAGAAAGTGTAAATTGCCAACAGGAGCAACCATCTTCCACAAAGTACACCAGAGGATTTTCATTTTCACTGCCAGGAAGATGAACCAAACCACAGGGCAAAACTGTACTACTGTTAACCTACTGCTTGGCAGTGAGTTCATTACAAAGAACTTTCAATTAGCAGTTTGACCCAACTGAAGCCTGTGGAACTTCTGTCTTGCACTGAGGTCCAAATGTCACTCACTGTGACAGCTACAAATGATTGCTGAACCTGCAGTCTGCTGCTGTAAAGAACTGTCTGTTTCCCAGGGCTCTTGCAAATCTGTGCGGGTGTGTCTTTGACTTAGCTTTGAAAATATTCTTACAGAGGTTTTGTTTTTCTCCTGCCAGGATCAAAAACTAACAAAAGAGGAGGTTCTAGACAACTGGAATATGTTCGTTGGAAGTCAAGCTACTAATTATGGGGAGGACCTCACAAGAAACCATGATGAGCTATGATACAACGTACCAGCCAGTGTGCCACACCTCTTTTCTCCACTTTACTGAAATCAACCTGTCCATCCCCTCTTAGAGGGAAGATGGGCAAGGGACACTGGCAACTGACTGACTTGCATTAATACTATTTTTAACATGCCAGCTTATTACCTCAGAAACCACGTAGAAATAGCTTTTTTACTCTTTTCACATGGTTAAATGCAGTATATAATTATTACAGTTTTATTTTTGAAAAAATATGAAGGTAATTTTTCTGACTAGGTTAGAGCCTGACATGGAAAAGGCACTTCTAAAAACGTAATTGCAAAAATCTTTAATAGCCAAGTATTTTCTTCAAATACCCACTTTTACCATAGTGACATGCACCTAGGATTAGAAACCTAATGTTAAAACAGACTTAAGTTATTTAGTTGTCTTTTTTAATAGCATGTAACAGTTTAGAGTTAACCCTTCGAGCCTCCTCTCCAGAGAAGAGTTTGCTACCAGCTTTGTCTCCACACGGTGTCTGTGTCCCAGTTGGGTCAGTGGTGCTGCAGGAGTGTCCAGCAGCCCCCTGGCTCCTGCTTTACACGTGCAGGATGCACAGGTGGCCCTTGTCCCTGACCCCACCACAGTGCAGAGACAGCACTGGGGCCCAAGCCCGGCATTCCCAGCCAGGGGTGCAGAGTCCAGCGTGGCAGCTGCTCCTGCTGACAACAGGGGAACGCACAACTGTTTGTGGGCCCGTGGGTCTGCAGTTTCCTGGGAGGAATTGTGCCACATGGAGCATAATTTATCTCCCGCTTTTCGCACTTTACCCCAGCCATTCTCTTGTTCACACAGTGTGAATGGCAGCAGTTCTGTGATGGAGAAAGAATGAGACATATCACCCCTCTGGGCCTTCTGTCTCCTCTGCCACATAAGAGGACAGATTTTTGTGGCCGAAGTCCTGGGTTTGTGTGTATATACGTATAAGTACATGTTATTGAAGCAACTCTAAAGACAGCTCTCCTTCCAAAAAAAGGGGGGAAGCTTTCAACACAGGTGCTCTCTTTTTAGCTTTATAATGTGAGTTGTTACATGTATATTTTTATATACCCAGCTTATCTAAGTTTGGTTGTTTTTAAATGTACTGGTTTTAAAATAAGCACAATAAAACCAATACTTCTTTTTGATACTGTGAAGGTGCAATAACACTAACACACATAAGCAGAGAGATGATGAGAAAGCACAAACCAAGCCTCTAAAGCCGGTAGTTCCCAAAGCACTGGGTGGCCATTTCCAAAAGCATTTGGACATATAGCACCAACTGTTCTTCTTCACCTCATCAAAAAAAAAAAAAAAAACCACAAAAAAAACCCAAAAAGAAATGCAGTATACATAGTTACTGTAACTAGAATTTGTTCTGAACACTAGTAGTGGGAGACTGGGGCTCCACAGCAGTGTTCTCTGGGAGGTTCCTGGAAGGTTTGGTGTACAGCATCACACACTGCTCCCATGGCCATCCAGAGGGGAGCTTTGAGACTCCCAGCAGTTCAACACATTTATGAAAATCATCAGGAGACAATGCAGAACTGTGACCTCCGTAAAGTGTCATTTTTATAAGGTCATAGAAGAACCGTGGTGGAATATTTAACATCTTGCAGTTGAAGATAATTAAATTTAGATTGCTCAGTCTGACAGAGATTCATGTGCTTGCTGGCACCACTCCTAAGCTTTTGGGGTGCACTTCTTATGACATTGCCAGCAATGTCTCTGAAGAAATCCCTCCTAACATACAGTAGTGCAAGTGTCATAAAAGTGAACTGGTTTTGCTTTTACAGTACCCTCAAGTTAAATAAAAACCTAAATGCAGTGTTATCTTAGAAGCAATAAAATTGTATCTTGCCACATGTAAATGACTATATATTTTGTTTATGGCTTGGATTTGGAAAGGTTTATTGTACTCAATAATCCTGACAATCTTTATCAAACTAACATTTTACTAACAGATTTTCAGTACTCTCTATACTCAGATTATGTTCTGCTGTTTCAGGAAACAATACCTTAAAAGACCTCAAAAACCCGCTTGTTTCCTGCAAGTGAAACTGCAGCTCAGACTGGATACTAAGCCAAAGGTTTTCACTGGAGCCCAGGGGAAGGTTGTTTGCTCACTCTTGTTGAAATTCAGTGGGAGTTGGGTGCTGAGACACTAAGCATTGTTGCCCTCAGCTAAACATGACACTTCCAAATGCACTGTGCACTGTCCCAACAAAAAAACCACATCTGTGCTTTGACAAGCAATCACATTTTCTTCCACAGTACTAAATGAATTTGGAACAGAATTAGCAGCACGTAAGAGAAAAATCGTGTTCTCATATTTGTTCTTGATTCCTGTTACTGCTTGGAACACATTTTCCAGAATAAGACTATACTTACATGAATAACAATGCTGAAATCAGAGGAATTGTTCATGCAAACAGTAAATGAAAATTTAGATCCATAAAAAGCTTTTCTTTTTTTCCCAAAAGGATGGTACTCAGGTAGCATATATCCAGTTAGGAAAAAGGCAAACATGCCAATTAGAATGAGGTTTAAAATAATCAAATTATTTATCAATAATGGGTAATGGGGTCATATTAAGATTAGGAGCTTTTTTAATAAAACAGAATGTAGAAACATTTTTTTTGAGAACATAAGTAACCCTGATGTGATTTCATTTTAAAAGCTCCCGTTTCTGCAGTTCTTCATGGTGTTTCTCTTACCAACATTCAGTAATGGCACAGTACATTCCATGCACTAAATTTCCCTTTCAAACTCAATGCACTATGGAAGAGTAACTCCAAAAGAGACTAGAGCTTCTGGGTTTAAATTTAACACTATTTAAGGAAAGGAAACCTTTGCTAGGGGATATAACTGTTAACATTGTGATTTTTCAAGCCTAAGGTTTCTAATGGGGTTTGACTGTTCCAGAGATAACATTTTTTTTTCCTAGGTAACATATTTCAACTCATATTATGAGCAAATGTTACAAAATTTTAGTGTAATGTGAAATACTGTAATGTCAGATAGCATTATTTATCTGCTTAATGTGACTACAACCATTAATTGCTGGGAGCCATACTTCATCCCAACAACATGAAAATCCATTTTGTGCCTATCTTGTCAGTTATTGCCGATTTTCTTAATCAATTGTGACACAGTGAAATTCTGTTGGGAAGTGTGTTTATATATTTCCAACTGCAGGTTCTGTATGGTAACTCTTATTACATAGATCCTCCATTAACTCAGTGTTTTCACTCTGCCTGTGCCACAGTACATCAAAGGTGCATTTTTCTTACTTAGGTATCTGGAATAGCCATTATTATTGCCCATGCAGTTTTAATTATTGGAATTTATGAAATGAGCTAAGTGGCTAATGTTCAATGTCTTATAATTCCATTTAATGATTCAATCAGGTTGAATCTGTCTCCTATTCCAATAAAAGGCACTGTACATAACTCCCTGAGGAAAGGAGATCACAGCCCATCCTGCTCTCGTTACACAAGTACCTTACAATTGTTGCATAAAGCTTTACTATTTGCAGTGCAGAAGCTGATCTTGATCCCAGTGAAGTTAACATGAACTCCTGGTTCTAAGGAGTATAAGAACTTGTCTAATTCCTTGTCTAAGGCCTTGGCCACCCAAAGGCAAGCAGAACAATTAGGTGGTGGGACTGGAGGTCAGAAATAATCTTACAACCATCAGACCCCGATCTCCTTACTACTACTGAGCACTAACATTTAGGAGTTTAGACTGATTCACACTCCTGTAACATAGGGTATTAGTCTAGTTCATGGAAGACACTGTGTAAAGTCTTAGTGGCCTGTTCAAGAAGCCTGAGGCATTTTGTTGAGTCATGGTGGCATCACTCTTAGCAAATGAAGTGAGTTTTACAGAGTGACAGAAGGATCTACAAAAAGGATTTCATAGCTAAAAGTTTTGCAAAACCTGACTTGGACTATAGTCACGCATCCACCACTTCTCTTTTCATTGCTCCAATTTAATGTATACTGTATTCCATTCAATATGTCCAGCAAGGAGCATATTAACCATATTCACTAATTACAAAGGGGGAATTTAGGATTATTTTCCACTGAAGTTTCAGGCACCAGTAAGGCTGATGTCCCTGAGACTCAAGTGCTGTATAGATTTTCCCAGTCAGGATGAATTGCAAAGCAACCTCAGAAGAACAAGTTACCAGCTTTCCCCTAGTGTGAAACAGTGAACAAGGGGCACACGTGTGTATGTGACACAACAGGCAATTTCACACCTGCATTCTGCCTCTCCACAGGATAAAGGGAAATATCTCCAACAGATGGGAGTGTTTCTTCACTATGGCAGTGACAAGAATACAATTATCCTGTGAATGCTTTACTATTCCTATTGATAAGTAAGGGATATCCACCCTCAGCACAAGTGTTGACTCCAAGGGCAATGGAGGCAACAGAGCTCAGTTTCATATACTGCACGTTAGTTATTTTCCCTGTGGAAGAATTTGTTTCATAATCATAAAGGGTCCAAATATGGTTTGGTTGGCTAGCTTTTGAAGTTTTAGTATTTTTAAATGTTTCTTAGTTGTCTTCACATTTGTAAAGCTGGCCACATTTGTGGGCTGAAACTACCACAGACGTGAAATTCCAGAACAGCTGTATAGAATTGTGGGAGGTTGCCGGCCTGGCCTGGCCACTCACCGCTCTGCATTCCACTTATCCCTCCCCTGTTCACCCAGGACTGGCCAAATGTCACGGGCTCGTCATTTGTCTATTGGCTGGCCTCTCGCCCTGCCCACCAGGGAGAGAGGGATAAAGGACAGAGGCGAGAAGGGGGCTGGAGGAGTCTGGCCACGTTGTCCACTACACATCTGGTTATCCGTTTTTCCCTCCGTGAGGGAGATTAAAGGACTCTGATAAACGCAACTGGTACGTCTGTCATTGCCTGCCTGGAGCAGCCACTGCCCGGCCCGGGATCGGAGCTCCCAAGGCAGGAGCTACTGGGGCTGGACTCGGTGGCCTGGAGGAGCCCGTAGAGGAAACAGGAAAGCTACACAGAATAAGTCATGGTATGATCCTGAATCTGAGTACTAATTAAGGGTGACAAATACATTAGAAATGACAATGTTTCATCATATCAACAATAATTTAGATATGCATCTAGATGCTTAGGAAATATTTTCTTTAGATAGGAATAGCCTGACAGCCTTTAAAAAGGGCCAATGGGGTTACTAAAAATGAAAAATTAGTATAGCTTTTGAAGACATACCTCAAAGTAATTACTGTACTTACTGAACTCCCAAGAGCATGGTGTTCTCAGGACTTCTCAGGACAGACCTTCTATTTGAATAAAAGCCAGTGAATTTAACGTTTCAGGAAGAAAATAAAAGTGGGGATGGGCTTTTATCATTAGATCAACTGTAAGATAACAGAGACATGCAAAACATGGTATTGATGAGATGGACATGTTAGATACATCCACTCAAGTTACTCCCAATGTCCCCCTCCAGCTTTAAATTCAGCTGAAGTTCTGCCGACTTGGCTTTCACTGCATCACGCAGTGTCTTGGTTGCTGGGACACAAAAGGAAGGATTGCTAGTTGAGAACCCGTCAAATGACAAGTGCAACAGAATTCAGATGGCTAAAACTTCCTGAAATCTTTACGTGGTAACATGTAGATGAGACATTTTAAAATTATAGGGAGCATCTTTTTTAATGTGTGAATTCACAAGGAAATTCTACTTGCAGCAGGAATGAAGCAAAAAGAGTGTCTGGAGAGGTATCCTAGAATGTAACAAAACCAAAAGCTTCTCTTCATTCCTGCTTTTAGTTTAGCAGATTTTGCAGCAATTCCTTTGCCTGTCTTTTTTCTTTGTCCTTAAGTGTTAAATTCAGTTAACAGTACAGATGTAACATTCCTGGGAACCCCCAAACCTCCCCAAATCACTGATAACTTTGAAATGTTTTGTGCCAAAGAAATGAAGTTTTCACAGCTATTACATCTGCTCCAAACTGGATACAGCAAAGTATAGTTAAAGAATCAAAAAAACCCCACAGAGGCAAGAGGCTAAAAAAAGTATTATTCCATTATTCCCATATATACTTATATATATCTAACCTGAAACAGACATATCTAGGGTTATACTGAGTTGGAATATTTAGTTTACTACAAAATAATTAAAAAGTTAGCTCTAGACCAGAAAAGCATTTGTATACTTGTAGGCTAGAGAGTACTGTTTCATGGAGACAATAAATGCATTAATTTACATTTGAGTTTAGTCAAACTAGCAAATGTTTCCTGCATGGGTCTTTCTTCAGTGTAGTTGCATGACCATTGAAATATATCCCTTCTTGAGCTAACAGTCAAACCCCATGGCACTGTGCCAAGGCTGCCTTCTCAGCTTCTTAGTAAAAATGTCTGTGTTAGATCAGCTCTACATGTGCTGCGTGTTCTGGGTGCAGAGTTTGGAAACTTTCAATCATCACAAAACCATTACGAAATTATTTCAGTATAAAAAGGACCTTTCTAAAGCCTTGCTACCCACTTGCACTAGGTTTACAGGACAATTCTGTAGACATCTGAATGGATGTAATAATTTATTTTTCCTCCTTTTGCGAGGAAATCCATTTTTTGCACTTGTTACCCCAAAGCTTGTAAAAAGTAAGTTTGCATACGAGATGTTAAAATAGATCCTCTGGGATGAGGAACTTGAGGATAAGGTAGGTTTTCCCCCCAAATCAGATTGTATTTATGGTCCAGCTTTGCAGTGTTTTCAGAGAATTTTCTAAGCATGTAACGGTGATGTAAATAAACATTAATTTAATAGTGGGAACCTGTGTCCAAAATGAAGTCAACAGGGACAAGTAGGGCCCTTCAGCTGTGGCTTCAGAAGGTATAATTATGGGTGCATAAAGCAGACAGTGCAAACATCCCCTCTTTGTATTCCTGCATCCCTTCAAAATATACACAAACACAGCTGAAATGAAACAGGCAAGATGAAGAGCAATGGGAAACGACATGAAATACTGCCTTTAAAATCTACTTTATTCAACTGGAAACAAAACATTTTAAAAGGTGATAATGCTCTAAAAGCTATTTAACTCACCAGCCAAATCAAACTGACCAAAATCTAATTTATTCCTTGTCTTGTTTAGCAGATGCTTAAAAGATCAATATAGTTGTCTCTGTAGATCGACATGAAATATTAACCAGCCTGAGTGTTCTGAAGCTTTTTACAACATATTCAGCCTCATTAAACATTAAGCAGCCTTGAAATATAAATATAAAATAACTATCAGCTTCCTATCCTTCAGACACAGAACAAAGGTAACTCAAATGTGGAAAGCATGAGGAAAATATATTAAATGAACTGGGAATTCACAGAGAAGTTAACTTAGGAAAGCTGTCAGTATAAATTGGCTCAATCAGATACACTTTACCATAAGGAAAGAAAATATTGCAATATCAGAAGAATATCTGCTATGGAACAGAACAGTAGTGTGGCATTTATAGCATGACAAATTAATAGAAATAAGCCTCTGACCACAACTCTACTAATCTGGGGCTCAGTCCTCATTTATATTCCAGCTCCTTTCACCCCTTGTGTTTGCTGTAAGACTCCCTCCCCAGGTTCAGAGGGAATGGAGCCTTCTTTTCTTTGCTTTTCTTTACTGCCTGGTATGTTAAAAATATCTGGGCAATACAGCAGAAAGGAGTTTCAGGTTCACTAAAGGGAAATGTCAGCTTTGCAAATCACTGAAAGTAACCGGACATAAACTGTCAAAATAAGTCAGCGAGACAGTGTGGTTATTGTCAGCACGTAACTCAAGCCTGCAATCCGAGATGTGGCTAAAGGTTAGAGACAATATAGCAAGACAGTCCTACTAGGATGTACAGATCAACTAATTTAGCTAAAAATGCTGTTTAATTTTAATATGTGCAGTATGTTTAATACCTTTTTCTCCCTTTAGCTGCTTGCTTTACTATTACTGCATACTGATGGTGAAGAATAAAATCCAACCTCTCACAGTATCTCCTTTACCTCTGCTGAGTCTGCCGGCGTTTACAGAGAAGCTTTTCATGTTGATTTCCCACTGCTACTTCCTGTCCAGCACTGGTGTCAGAGTAGATGTACCAGTGCTACAATTCATTGCAGCCACCTTCTCTCAATTTGGCAAGGAGTAAAACTGCGTGGGATTCATTCCCCTGCAGAGAGACAAGATTTTGTAAACAGTGTGTGGAGCTATTAAGTTCTAATTCTCTTCTACATGAAGGTAGGAATGCCATCAATTAGTCAATGCAAAAACCATAAGGAGTTGAGAATGAAACCAAGAAACTAATTCAGTACACCTAGAGACAAAAAAAAAAAATAAATCAATATAGATATTTTTGAATATTTGCAGCATAAGCAAGATAGCAGTGGGTTCACATAAAGAATAAGTGTATCAGACACATTAAGAAGTGATATTCAAATAGCATTTGACATTGGGTTATTTTTGCTACACTCTCAGAATAGAACTGGAAAGATACTTTTTCCTTCCACTGCATTACACCACATTTTTATACTTTCTCTACCTGTATGCTACGCTGTTAACAAGCATTGATTTGAACAGCATCAAATCAAATGTTTTACACTCACTTGCTGAAATTTCAGATGTGCTTTGTAGACAGGGTTACACTATCTCCAAACATGTGTTTTAACATGAAATTAAAAATTATGTGTAATGGCAAAAGATTATACATACTGTGAGCAAATCTTTAAGTCAAAGGGACAAATCCTAGCCAACGGTGACAGGCTTGTGGAGGGCAAGCAAAGCTTGCGATTTCCTGTACCCTCTTAAGTTCTGCACCATCCCACCCTGCTTCTGGTAAAACTCAGAACAATCCCAGATAAAAGCCAGCCCTGCACTACCAGAACCACGCTCATCCCTGCCCTGTTATGTCTTTTTTTTCTTTATAATTTTTTTCTGCCTGGAGATTCTCAGAGCTGAGCAGCCTCCACAGTTCCACTCAGCAGTGACACAAGGAGTCGCTCACATTTCTTACGGCCATGAAGAAGCACAGAGAAGCTGTAACAAGGCACAGGGAGGAGGCTGCACGATGCAGGCAGGAATGCACAAAATTCTCACAGCAACTTAAGGAGCAGTGTGGTGCTTTGCCTAAATTGCAGGTCCTGCAGGTTATTTGGGAAGAAAGGTAATTTGACAGTTTTGTCAAGCATTTCTTTTACACCACGGTACAACACAGAGGAATCGAGCAAGGCAGTTTTCTTGCTGAGATTGTCACAGCTCTTTTATCCAAAAATCCTCTTTTCTCAAGGGTGTGCTCATTCATGTGTCATCCTTGTATCTCACTGAGCTGCTGGCGTGTAGGAAACAAGCCAAAGACCACAGTTAGAAGGTCACCTAAGTGTTATGAAATTGGCATTGAGGCTTAGGGTAGAACAAGCAGGCACAAAGATGGGGATGGATAGGCAGAAACGGTACTGTGAAGAGAGAGGAATTTTCCCCATCCAACTGCTCTCCAGTCAAACCTGGAAATCAAGCCTCTGCACAGATGAAATCTGCTTCACTTTTTGTGCTTTGCTCCCCTTAAAAACCTGAGTAACATTAAAACTAAAATGAATGCCAAACTTACTGTAAATATTTGTTCAGACAAGGTATAGCTGTTTTCTTTGATCAAGCTGCACTTGCGCTTCTCTTAAACATCCATCCAGACCCAGTTTCTGGAATTAAATCTTTGGAGTCTTGCAAGTTCTTTTCATACAAGACCTCTCCTGTCCATGCACACAGCTAAGCCTTTTAGCCAGGCAGTCCCTCATTACTCATAACTTTAATACTACAGTATTTTTTTCCTGAATGCACAGCTCTAAGCAACACTGCAAAGCAGAGCCAATACTTCACTCCCTCCAGTCCATCCAATTCCAAGGGACTCATCTTCATTTTCAAAACTCCTCACAGTCCCCAATATCGCTGGTGTCTCAACCACTGCTGAAAGTTTTATCACTATTGTTCACCTACAACAAAGTTATTTTCTAAAAGGCCAAATAGAAGTCAAAAAATGTATGTACGCTTCTCCCCATATTTAAGAGGGTTTTCTAAAATTCTAGTTAGCTCTCAATGCTCTCCTCAGCCACATCTTCTAAGAATATAACTGCCAACCAGCACATTATCATGCTTTAACAGCAAAAGAGGGGAAGAAAGGAAGATCTAACAGAGCAATTGACATTGCAGAGAGTGGGGAGGAAGAAACTTCCTAGGACTCCCACCAATCCCATCCAGGGTGTTGAATTCAGGCTGTGCATTCCTTCCTTTGCCTCCACCCCTGTGCTTTCCTTTTTCTTGTGCTGTAATTTCTTCAGCAATCTCTTTTGGTTCAGCACTGCTGCAGTGGTTAGGACAGTGAAATTATGCCTCCTGACTTGGATTCCTAAGAATTACAGTAATACAAGTAATAAAACAACCACAGTTTTATCTTTATTTGACTAAAATTCATACCTCAAGAGCACCAAACCATGAAGAAATAGCATACAAGGGAGAGAGAAAATAATCACATGGATCAGAA
Organism: Orthonyx spaldingii; assembly: GCA_013397795.1. Taxonomy (NCBI): domain Eukaryota; kingdom Metazoa; phylum Chordata; class Aves; order Passeriformes; family Orthonychidae; genus Orthonyx; species Orthonyx spaldingii. Next base: position 155,495 of record VZTJ01001821.1, on the reverse strand, counting down.
TGGCATACCACAAATGCATCAATGCTCAGCTCATATTAATTGTATGGTTCTAAAAATGATATTTTCTTTCTCTCTTTCAATGTACCTGTGCTCATTTACATCCACAGGCACTGTTTAAAATAAATTTAAAATAAATTTGTCTGTAAACAATCCCCCTGGAAAAAAATGCACACTGAACGAAACGTTTCTGTACTGGTTTTTTTGCTGCTGTAGAGGACATGTAATGGGTGTCTGTGCAGCAGCACACGAAAGACAGATGAGGAAGCAAATTATTCAGCTGTTTGGTTTAAAACAGAACAAAAATGTTAACATATATGCAAATTTCTTTCACTGAAAGTTATAAAGCTATCTTGGCGCAGCTCTGACTTTCCACTGTCTCTAGAAAAACTGAAAACCTGTTTAAGATCAAGACAAACAAAGGCACGCAGATTTGTGGGCAGTTAGCCATCAAAACATGCCAATAGGAATGTGTGCTGGTTTTGACTGGGATAGAGTGGTTTTTTCCCATAGTGCCTGGTATAGGGCTGTGTTTTGAATTTGTGCTGGAAACAATGTTGATAAGTCAGCGATGTTTTTGTTATTGCTGAGCAGAGCTTACACAAAGCCAAGGCCTTTTCTGCCTCTCACCCCACCCTAGGGAGCGACTGGAGGTGCACAAGGAATTGGGGGAGGACACAGCTGGGACAGCTGACCCCAACCAACCTGAGGGATATTCCAGACCATATGGCCTTGTGCTCAGTATATAGAGCTGGGGGAAGAAGGGGATGTTTGGAGCGGTGACATTTGTCTGGCCATCACTCTTACGTGTGATGGAGCCCTGCTTCCCTGGGGATGGCTGAGCACCTGCCTGCCCATGGGAACTGGAGAATGAATTCCTTGCTTTGCTTTGCTTTGCTTGTGTGGATTGCTTTGGCTTTCCCTATTGAACTGTCTTCATCTCAATCCACAATTTTTCTCACTTTTACTCTTCCAACCCTCTCCCCCATCTCAATGTGGTGGGATGAGTGCCTTTTTGGGGCTCAGTTGCTGACAGAATATGTGAGGTCTTTTAGAACACCCTAATAAAAATCTATGACCTACTCATAGGCCTTTGAAACTCTACTTGCTATAGGTCACTGAAAAAATGAGTTTCTACAGCAAACCTTTTAATACAATTAAAGTTTTCCTTTAGGAGTTAAATAACTATTAGACATACATATAATTGGGCACAAGCACACAGAGAACACAGATGAACTACCAGCAGCAAAGTCACTTGATCACTTATTTTCTTGAAATGTCTGATATTCTTCAGTAAATTTGTTTTCGGAAGATATTGTGCTAGAGTTGCAAACAGGCTGGAAAAAAAACTAATTAGAATTCTCTGTTGTTGAGAAATGTTAATGTGGAATGGAAGGCATTTAAAGAACAGTAACAGAGTTTAAAATATAAGTTCATTCCAGTAAATCAGTGTCAAAATGACAAGAGAAGCCAACATAGCTCAAGACAGATATATGGAACAATATGTAAGACAAACAAAAATGCTTTTGAACCCATCCATAGAATATCAGAAGTGAAAGATTTGATCAAGTATTAAAATAAAAAGGCTAAACCAAATGAAACAAAACCAAAAGTGAATCAGACAGTCAAAATCTCTCAGTGTGATGCTTTTTCCTGGTTTGGGTTTTTTAAACCTTTTTTATTTTAATTGGGTCAAACCCAAAGATTTAAGAATTCACTTTCCAGAAAGAGAGTGAAATGAATGAGTTTAACACCAAACTGTGTGTGCTCCCTGGTTAAGATCCTTCAGAAGCTTTGGTGGAGCATGGGGCTGTCACTCCTCTCACACGCTGTCCTTGCCCAGCTTAGCCCCAGATTGCCCCCAGCACGTCACCTCTGATTGACATGAGGCAGATGGCACAGACCGTGCCTGCCCTTCATGATGGTACTTTGCAGCAAGGTACTGGGGCAAAGTGGCTTTCTCAGTCCTGTCTGGCTCCTTACCCTGTCATAAAGATCACAACTGGAAAGAGGAACTGTTTCATGGTAGCTGATGTTAGGTAAAAAGCTTATGATAGCATTGGGTTTTGCTTGCTTTTTCTAAATCAAACTGCTAGGAGAAACAATTTAAAATTACCATCATACTGGGTGTTCTATAGATCTTCCCAAATCTTTGACTTTACATGTAAACCAGAGCTATATCCTGAAAGCTTCACTGGTACTTTAGTCTGAGTTTTCTATCTTTGATTAGAAAACTAAAGGATCCAAGTACCATATTGGCATATGCTGATATAAACACTCAAAAGAACTCACTGCTTAATCCACTGCTAATGGACAATGCCAGCTTTTTCCTTGTACAACATATTTTCCCTATCAGCTCAGTGGCAGCCCATGCAAGGGAACTAGGTAGTGACTTACACCCCTTTCTTCCCTTGCAAGAAGTTTCACAGCTACTCACAGCTGAGCCCAATGTCAGACTAGACATCAGATATCCAAGAGAGAAATAAAAGTGGGAACAGAAATTGAGAGAAGTCTTCACTGACACTTTACAAGTTCATGTAGTTCAAGACAGATCCCTGAAGACAGGAGACCATCATAATGGCATTAGTTAAGGGAAAGGCTGGGGAAACTGGAAAGGTATGTAGGGAAAGCTTAAAAATCATTTTAGAAAGCCAAGCGAGGGAAACACGTTAAAGAAGCACACTTGTGGTTCAATTAAGGGTTTCAGAGATGCCTGTAGGAGAAAATCTCAGAGGATATTACTGCTAGGATAGACAAAGGGACGCAATGGGAACCTGATGTGGAGATGTTCAGAACCATTTCCCCAAGTTTCATATTGGAAGCTAAATGCATTAAAAAATTTAGAACAGCAAATGTATTCCAGAAATGTGGACAAAGTGCATTCAATAAGCTATTCAATCATACATCAGCACAAACAGAGGGGCTGAAGCTATAATTTTACAAATAGAAACAGCACTGAAAAGCAAAGCAAAGGAAGCATTGATTAATAAGGTAGGCAGATGTGAATCAGTTTACTTTTCAATAAATAATTTGGACATTTGGTAAAGAGAAAATGCAAGTCCTCTTAGGAAGAACTCTGCTGGTTGATCTGTCAAAGAATCCAAAATGAAGACAAAAAAGCAGAGGAAAAAAGTCATAATGAAACCTGTTTTAAATTATTAATGAAGAATTGACCAAGTACTTTCCAAAACAAAGAATACAACTCGGTGTAAATATAAAGATACAATTAGTACATTTTTACGTAAAAATAATTTCTTTTAAAAACAATGGCAGGGTTGTTTCTTTTTTGGGTGGTGGGGGAAGGATTGGTACTGGTGGTGAAGGTTGTGTAATTTAACGCTAAACTGGGATACAGAATTTAAAAGATGAGCAAACTTTATCATTTATCCCTTTCTTTTCCAAAACAGGGTTATCATTTCCCCTAGAAGCACAAACTGTACACAGGTATTTTCCATCCACTGATTAGTGTGCATTTTACAGCCCCAGTCTGAGCCCTACACTTAAGTGCCGACTTATTCAGCAGAGAAATCTAAGAGCTTCCCTTCTCCTGCTCCACGTACTCCCACATCCATTCTCCATGCTCACAGCTGCATGGCTTTCACTTAAAAGTAGGTCTGCATTTGCTGTTGCCTCGTTCATAGGGATTGAGAGGATTTCACTGGAACTACAAGCCTTTAGCTCTAGCCACAACTTTATGCTTTTAGCTTGAAGGAATCCAGTTAGATTTCCCATGTGTTGAATAAATACCAGAGGTCACACAAAGACAGAATATGTGACCCTATAAGAGCATAAAAACTGGGGAGGAGGGAAGAAGAATCAACAACAGCTACTGCCTATCACTGTAAACAGTAAATCAAAACAAGCTATTTAATGGGGTTTAAAAATACTGATGTAAAAACTAACTTTACCCTGTGTCAAACAAGCTGAAATAAATATTCAAAGGTGTACTGCTCAGTTTTCCCAAAATAGTACACATGTAATAGCCTTTTCCCAAAGATTGGCTTCTAAATAATTCGAGATCAGCATAGTTTGATTGATTTGCAGCCATAGCAGAACAGTGTAGTGCAAAACAATCCCCACACCTTTCCTCCTCTGCCTCTTCATTTTGGAGTCATGTTCCTAAATAGAGCCCATCAACTTGCCTCATGTTGGCAGAGGTAGGAAGGATGAAGAACAGCAGAGGATGGTGCTCTGCATATTCCCCTGGCTGGGATGCTTACCCAGCACTCTCCTCGGTCCTTGGCAGTGACTGCAGCCTGCAAAATAATGGCCTCAACAGATTCATAGGCCACTTGCTGTTATAATCTATATAATAAGTATTAGTTTAGCTTTTCATATGGAAAGTTAATCCCCTAATAACATTTCAAATTACTGAACAGTGTTTGGAAAAAATCATACCTACTATTCAGAAACCTGTGCTGCAATCAGCTACATGAGATATACAGCATTCTGTAATTAGTGCACACCTTTCAGACTTGGCTAATTACCTCTTATGAATTAAAAATGTTCCCCCCTCCCCCATCACTATACTTGAGAGGGGAAAAAAAAAAAGGAAGTCAAGATAAGCTCCATACTTCTAAGTTAGCTGAAAATTCAGTAAGATAATGTCACTGATGTGGTTATTTCCAGGTGAACATCAGGTTATTCAACCTAGGTGAATTTAATGACTCTGGACAGGTCGTGCAATGAATTTTCCTATAAATCACTTATAATTGCAAACATAAAAATTAAAAATCAGTCTGAGGAGAGAGATAACACAGTATAAATGATGGAAAGCAGTAATCTACAGATAGTGGTGCTGCTGTTTTAATTGAGGCCATTCTGATGTGAAGCTTCTGAACCTCACGGGGACAGCACTAGGGTGAGGAGCCCAGGTTCTCTAACTTGCAAGAACTTTTAAATGACTGCACATGATTAACAAACACATTTTTAATATACTGACATAAAAACTTCAAAGTTTCTCCTCTCTAATACAATGCTCTACATGTCTCAGCAAGACCAAGTCTCGTCTCGTCTGACCTGGTGTAAATATGTTTCATCACCTTCTTGCAGGGAACCCAGTCTTATTCCTGGATGTCATCTAATGAAGCAATCGTGCCCTTTAAAACTAAGTCTGCTTTAATTTATTACCTCTTTAGAGTTTTGAACCCTTTTATTTTAGACCAAAGCTTTTGGGAACATTAGCTACATCAAAAAGGAAATGTTGAATACCATTTTACAGATTTTCAGAATTAGAGATGACTCGAATTTAAGTCTAGGAGCCAAACTCATCTGCTTTGTCCTGTATAAAGTTTGGAGCCAAGATTAAACGTAGGCTTTTTCTGGTCATAATTTAGATAAGACTGAACATTTCAAACGTTATCCATTTTTATCAGATTTTGGCTCCAGATGAAAGAAACCTCGCAGGTACAATCATACAGCCAAATGACTAACTGCCACCCTTTGTGCCCGTTAATTATTTCTGGCCACAGTATTCTGTGCATAATGGAGCATGGACACAATATGATGGCTTTTATTTTTCCTTTTTTTCCCCCCTATTTTTCCCCCCCTTTTTTTTTTTTTTTTTTAATTTGTCTTCTAGATCAACGTTTTGAGACGTCAACGTTTTGTATAGGTATTCAGTATTTGTTGCTCCCAATGACTTTTAGTTAGAAATGGGAAAGCAACCATAATTATGAAATCAGGCCCAAACTGCTTCAAAATTAATCACTTCAAAAATCCAGAAACCATTAAACAAATATAGACACGACGTTGGGGGCAGGGAGGGTGAGAGAAGGAGTTTCATCCCTGGGAAAAAAACCCCACAAACTCCTTGTCCCAAGCCATTATATTTTATTTTATTTTTAACTTCTTCCTACTTGCCATGGGACAGAGGTATTGAAATCTTTCTATGGTATCACATTAATATAAAATCATTCTGCTTTTTTTCCTCATGTGATAGTGTAGTCACGTTAGCACATTTCATTGTAAGTTAGTAAAAACGAACATTAATATGACCTGATACTAATCCACCATGACAGAAAATTCCTAATACGATAAAACTTTCATATCATATTAGTAGAAAAAAGTCAGTTCCTGCCTGTTCCAGGTCACTTTCAATGTTGCCTTTGAGCATAAAGTAATGACAAGCATTTGTCTATCTACAAAAAGAGTCCCTAGCACTGTTCAATTGCAAAATAAAATTATATTCAAATGTGCTTTTTCTTTTTTTTTTTTTTTTTTGTTCTGTGTGACTTAGCCCATTGCAGGAGAGCCCTCAAATACATCATCTGAATTTGCCTTCTTTTCTAGGCTTTAATTTTGCGATACTCAGAGTGCCTCTTATATCGAAGAATAATCTCTCTTTAAAAGGTTGTTTCTGTATATTGAAATTATAACAGCTGCAAAGAGAAATTATCAGTCCAGCTTGGTGTGTCTACACATTTTCATGACCAGTCTTTGGCAGGAAACAGTTAACCATGGGCAGCGTGGTCAGTGAGTCCCTCAAAGCCAGGTAGACAAATAGATTTTTTTTTCCCTGCAAGAACTCAGTAGCAGTCTGGATGAAGCACAGCCAAGCCACAGCTGGGTCCAGAGCAGATTTCCATGGGGCAGCTCCTGGAGGATTTGCAAGCCAACCACCATACTAGTTACACAAACTGGTTTGAAAGTTGCCATCAGTTCTTCAACTTGCCTGTAGTTTGTAGTTACAAACATCTTAAACTCTGATCCCATGTTTGTCATCTCTGGGATACCTTTGCTTGCTTGGACCAGGATTTAATGAACAATCATCCTTTCTGTAATACCACAGTTGTAAATCTAATCTAAAATGTCTAAATAAGATGGTTGGTACCACCTAAATAAGATATCACATGTAAATAAGAAAGTGCTTCCCAGGACTTGGGCACTTCCCAGAAACTGATACAAGACTTGAAAGAAACACCACCAACTTATTACAAAGCCCTGCAAAATCTCTGGTTGAGCTAAGTCTAAATCATAATTAAATCCATTTCCTTTGTTCCTGGTGATCCAAGTGAGTAGCACCTGATTCTGTCACCTGATGTAAGTTCAGGAGGAGCTCAATTTAAATCCAGATCTCTGTGGCAATTTCCAACAAACGAAGGCCTGGTTTTCTTGCTGTAGTCACTTTTCCATTGCACTCTCACTACCCTGGACTGTAAGAACGACTATATGACCAGGTAATCCCAAGAGCTGCAAATACTGAGCTTCCTTGCATCGGTTTCACAATTCACAAGTTAAAGTTAGTGTTACAGAGAATGAAATTTTTCAACACAAAGGTTTAATTTTATCAACTGTATTACATCCAAGCAACAACAACAAAACAATCTCCTCATTTTACTTTTCCTCCAGAAAATCAGAGGAACAAAGAGTTCAATTTAAGCTGCAGTGGAACAGTGCTGAAGACAGATCACACAATGGAGCAGCTTAGTCTATAGAACATCTCCCAAGTCAAACAATGCAATATTTCCTTCAATTTGTTCTTCAGCTCTGATTGTTGGATACAATTCTGTGTTGAAGATTCTAAAAAAAGCCCCAAAACTTTAAAGTAATTTCATTACTCAACCTTAGAAGGAAAACAGAAAACTGTTGTTCTAGTGAGGAATGGCCGGGTTACTATAAACAAAAAAAAGAGTAATTTTCAGTTACATTATTGCCTGTGAAACATTACAAGTGAAAAATGTAATTACCTTAATGCTATTTTTGATATCATATCAGCAAATTACACTGAGTCCCTACTGTGACACTTATATCAGGGTAAAAATTATCCTGTTGTGAGTGTCGATCCCAGGGGAAAATGAGGCAGCACAAATGGCTGTGATTCTTGAGCAATTAGCTGCACCAAGGCTGCAAATACTCTTATTTAAAAGATACTCATGGAATGTTTAACCTGTAAACATCTTGAACATTTACCTCCTATTTGTTTTTTCAGTAATTAAGCCTCCAGGGGATCATCCTATGTAACAAGCATTTCTTCCTTATTTTGCCACCCATTTTTCATTTTAATCATGAGAAAATCCCTTTCTGCTATTAAGATACACACCGTGAAATTTGGAATTGTTTGTAATAACTATGTCTTTCCATTAGTACTAATACCCTAATGCCACGGGAGAACCATGTAATGTGCCGAAGGATTATATAACCTCACGTCGAGCAAAACCAAATTACAAGTTTCAATCACCTTTGGGAGTCAGTTTTTCGGTTTTCAAAGTTCTGCAAGAATTATTGAGGGAAGAAAGAAATATTGATCACTGCAACTAATTTCAGATCTTAAGCCTGAAAGAGCCAAAAGCACAGAGCACTGCATTAGGCAAAGGCTGCCTTAACACGTTTTGCAGTGGGTATCAAAAGTACACACAGCTCTTCAAGGAAACTTGATGCAGGCAGCAAGAGGAAAGGGATATAATATTAGTGCAGTGGTACCATTTCAGCATCAAACTATTCAAAAATCTCTATATCCCTACTTCAAATTTTGATGTTTAGAAGCTTATATTCTGTAATCAAAATTCTGGATGAATGTAAACCTTGAAGTGTTCTGTGTATCAGCACAGGCAAAAACCAGCCAGTCCTGTAACAGAAAGTAAAAACATATAAAAATACACTTTATAATCCAAATAATTTTCACCTCTAAGCACAAAAAGAAAAATTAACACCTTCTCAAAAGAACCCTAAAATCTCTCTTTAAGGCATAGGCAATAACTTTTTGTAACAATAATTATAGACAAAATACAACTTCATAAAAACATCAACTCATAATTAGATGCTTTTAAAAAAACAAGTCTTTCTCCTTGTAGAAAAAATAAAAATCAGGTTCATGACTTATAGAACATCAGTTCAACATCTCCAAACCTCTGATTTCAGATAATTCTGCTAACAGTCATCCTTTTAAATTAAATAAAATTGCAACTATTATGACACTTTCATTATTTTAATGTACCACTGAAGCAAACTGAAAGTATGTGCTTTGGGAAATGTGGAAATTATTGATCTGTTAAATGCTTTGCATGCCACATGCAAGACTCAAAGTACTACCCACATACATGCCACGTTATTCTACCATCCTTTCACATGATTTCCTTTCTTCATTTACAGTTGCCACAAAACTAAACCTTTTTCCTCTTTAGTAACTACTGATTTTTCTTATATAATTAACTCTCCTCTGTTCCACCTGTTTTTTTTAATTTTAAATTATTAAATTAATTTTAGACCCAGGCTTTGGGCTGTTGTTTTTAACTACTTTTGTGTCACTACAGCTGCCACAGAGCTCCGTGCTGCTTGTGTGAAGCGCATCATGGAAGGACAAGGCTGCCTTGTAACATGTAGGTGAATACTGTACATACACTCAAAACCCATTTGTTTTTTATTCCTGGCAGGACAAAGGTGTTGTTAAATGAAAAATATTTGAAAACGGCAGAAATGCAAAACAATGCACAATTCTGACATTTGTCGAAACATTTCTGCATTCATTCCTACACTTGCCAATGGCATCAAACTCTCATGGGTCCTATATAATACAATAATGAGTTATGAAGCAGAACAGATTTTTCTCAATACCACGACCACCATGTAAACAGGTAGCTTTCACTGCACTATATTTTCCCATGCAGTATATTGAAGGCTTCATATTAATTCTTCCACATGAATTCTGACATCACTGGCAATAAAAATATAGGTTCAAATTCTCATTTAGTGATCAGTGGAGTTAACTTAGCCTACACTGGCAGAGGAAAAAGGATTATTAAGTGAAAAATTGCTCATTATAATGGAATCCTTTGAAACAGTGCATACCTGCAAATATCAATAATACCGCCAATTACATTTAACGTACCAAGATTTGTGCAAGGCCATGTTTAACATGCACTTGAGGAGAAAAGATAATAACAAATGTTTGAGAATTATCCAAACATTAACAGCGCATTAATAACAAATATGGAAAACTATCACAAATAGGCGTGAGATATGTACATCTTGCAGTTTAAATTGCCTGAAAAGATCTCCAATGAAGACACACGTCTTAACTTTCTTAAATTAAAAAGAAAACAGATCTATCACACGTGCATTTTCTATATTGCCCAGATTGCCAATGCCTAATTCCTTGCATGGAACATGGGGCAGTCAAGTGAACCTGTTCTGGTCACTAAGGCAATGTTCCTCACATTTAATCTGTGTTAATGAGTTTTGTGACAGGAAGATTCACAATGCTGAAAACAAATTCACTAAAAACCCATTAAATTAAAATTCCGTCATTCCAGAAACTATAAAGTAAAAAGGATTAGGATGCAGCAACGGTCGGATTTTAACTGTCAAGATTTCAGAGGGCAATGTCTTCATTTCCTCAAAATTAGTGCTACATGGATTTTTTTCCTGGTCTTTCTCTTGCTGCTGGGTATTTCCTTTCTATGTATAATCTAATTATCTTCTATTACACTCTTCTGATATAGAATATCTATTTTTAGATGAGACCAAAATGAAAATGGGAGAGTGCATTTCATGTGAATTGTCTGTCCAACAATCACCAATATAAATGTAACAAAGCAGTAGAAGGAAACAATGCCCACATCAGAACTGGTCTCATCTTTGATATTTGCTGTGAAAGAGGATATAATTTTAAAAGTAAGGAGAAACAGGAGACCCACATACATCCTTCTGGCACTCAGATCTCTCTCTCTCATTCTCTTACTCCTGAAAATGATGAAGACATTTACAATTATTTACAGGAAGTATTTTGGTGCAGTCACTCCCCCAGATCAGCCAAACTTTCTCTTTGAAGAAAACAATATGATCAAATAGTGTTTTTTTTTTCCTTTTGGGAACTACATCATAAATCCAAAAGTAACCACAATAATTAGTTGTAATGAACTTTGTGTGCTAGGGGGATATACAAATAAAAATGGGACAAATTTTGTAAGATACAAAATCCTTTTGAAGATCTCATGATACCCTTTTTTATGATACAGTCTACTTGAAAACAAGGTCAGTAAATAATGCTTCTAAAAGTATCATTACAATTTCATCACTAAGAAATAGATTAAAAGAGAACAAAATGCTTTGCAGCAGTGTGCAATAGCTCTAAAGTAAAACAGAAAATTACCCTGGATAAATAAAGCTTCCTTTGTCCATACCACACATTCCTAACAAACATAGAGAAGAAAAACCATTCATGCAAAATACTGAGATGACCTTAAAAACAGCTTTTAATGATAAAAAGAGAAAAAACAAGTCATATAAAGCAACAGCAGTTGAGGGTAATTTAGAAAAGAGGAATATATTTCTATACTAAGCTGAGTATAAATATCAGATGCATAGATGGTCTAAAGATATTAAGAAAAATAATGAAAAATTACTATTTTATTGTCATATACTTCTTGCAAATACATGCTGGGATAATGCTTCAACTATAATAAAACTGCTCATTATCTGGAGATGCAGTAACAGGAGAACAAACATCATTTATATTGTTGAGAACAATTCTGTGGAGGCAGCGAAGGACTACAGGAACAGAGATTCCTTTTTGATATTTGATGTTTATGTAGGTTGATTGAATAGGAATGATTAAAATAATTTAATTAGAAACTGTACATGGAAGGTCTTTGCAAAAGAATAATGTCTATATTTGTTCAAGTTCACCATACCCAGGCTGGTAGTGGTACAAAATCATTCTGGGGGCAGAGGGAAGGGAAATCAGGAGAGGATAGTTGTGCTGCTCTGCAGCTGACCACAAGATATTTGATTTAGTGTTTGTCACGTGAGCAGAATATTGGATGTGCTGCTCAGGATGCTCTGCTCTCCCATTCTCACCACTAATCCTAAAGGGGTTCCTGTATTTTCACTGCTCCATGGGTGCACACTGTGTGCAGTAGTGCCCATTATAAGCCACGGTTCAGGTTATTAATGGCAGTCTAATGCTAAAACAATACCAGCCTAATACCTCCAAAAGACAATGAGTGTAATTTCTTATGTGGATTTTTTTCCCCTGAAAACAAGACTTAAAACAAAGATGTGCATGATAGTAAAAAACCTGCTTAATAACAGTTTCTTCCCTTTAAAGGCTAATAGAGGTTCTCTATTATCCATAGTCATCTTACACTATCCTGGGAAAGGATTATTTTCTCTAAGTAATGAGGATAAGAGCAGCAATGTGTAGCAATTTACTTGAGGAGGGTTGGTAGCCAGTCTGAACCGAAAGCTCAGGAATTCCTGGATGCCATTACTGCACTTCTCTCCATAACCTGGTGCTGTCTTTGCTGTAATAATCTCCCAGCAGAGTTTGTATTAATCATTTGGAAGCTGCAGCATCCAAAGAGCCCAGCCAGGCCTGCTGCAGCAGTTAATGTGCACACACAGTATCAACATCAAGAATATCTTACACAATAAAAGAGCTTTTTTTTAAATTAAAAAAGCAGCAAAGGGAGAGAAAAAGCAATAATCTAAAGTGCAAAATGAAGAGTGCATGACAAGGCTGATTGTTACTTCCATCCTGTGACAAAATACACAGCACAAAAAAATGCTGGGTTTACTACATTAATATAAATTTATCTTCAGGAACTTTGCTAATTTAAAGTTCTTCCATTCCTCTCTAGGTTTTTTTTTTTTTT
>VZTJ01001821.1:59049-136039 GCA_013397795.1 Orthonyx spaldingii | reverse complement strand
TCCCTCAGGCCGCGCCGAGCGCAGCGCCACGGCGCCCCCTGGCGGCGCCCCGGCCGCGCCGTGCGCGGGGCGCGGAGCGGGCGCGGAGGAGGCCCCGGCAAGGAGGGCCCGGCGAGGGGGGGAAGCGCCGTCCTCACTTGATGACTGCACAATGAGTAGTGATATATTTTAATTTAAACACCATAAACCTATTGAGTGCTTAATTAACTTTAACCGTCTTCAGTGGAATGAAGCCAATTTGAGGGGGTCAAAAGGAGTTGTTTCAATATCAAACAGTTTTACATAGTCAATCCATTCACTCGGCCTACAGCTACTGATTAACACACAAAATTAACATGTTAGTAAAAATTCATATTCAGGTCTCTGGGGAAATTAAGATGCACATGCACAGAGCATGATTAGCACAACTATTGTTTTCCCCCAACAATATAATTTAATGGGTTTTCAGAATTACAGAAAGAGAGACTGGGTGCTGGTTTGAATTGATTATTTACCACAAAGCTTTGAAATATAGAGAAGACGGAAAACACCCTGAGCCAAGGGGGCAGTGACAGAGGAAAGCAGGAGCAGAGCAAGCCCCCACTGCAGAAGGGTATGGCTGGAGCAAGGGAGCAGGCGGGCGTCAAGCCCTCCCACATCCCACAGAACCCGATCAGCCTCCCCAAGGACACTTCCCTCTGCTCTCGCCTACTGACGCCTTCCTCTCCTCCTCCCCTCCTTCCCTTTCATGTCCTGATGTTATTTTTCCATTGTGTCATTTGTTTTAGTAAGAGAACAAACAGCTCAAAGCTTCTTCCTATGCCTCAAAATATTGTACTTGCCAATTACTTTTCAGAAATAAGAGGATTAGGAAGGGCGCCAAACAGACAAAGCGAGGGTGAATAAAAGAAACAATATTTTAAAAATTTACCACTGGCAAGCCAAACAAAAGTGATTGCCTGGAGGACCTGGTTTAAGTAGTAACAAAAGAAAAGGAGAAACCTTCAGTGACTTTGGTAGTTTTCAGATCAGGCCCTCACACAGGGGTGTTACCCCACATGGTGTTCCACACATCCTACAGGGCAAATCATCATTTCCAGTACAGGGAGGAACCACGAGAGTTACCAGTCACATGGGTACACACAGAGATCCATCATAGGAAGCCTGAAAGTCAACAGCAAAAGGAGGATGCAAAAGAGAAGTAAATGACTGATTTCTTGCATCACTAAATTATCCATAGTCCTCTTGTGTTCAACACGTTAAAAAGTATAATTATATTTATCCACATAATATCTTAGGGGATTCAGATCAAACATTTAGTGTAAAAACAAACCCCTTCTACCTCTTAACCTGAATAATGTGACCAAGGTCTACACAAAGATTAACTGTCAAATAACAAAGGTCTTGTGACTGGCAAATGGTCCCATGGCTTCCTAGGTTTAGTGTATTAGTTGTTTTATGAAGTAAAGACAGAGAGACAGGGAATTATCATAAATGCAGGTGGCCATACCTGCAGCTGGTTAGAGATCTCACTACTACACTACATCAACTGTGTTTGAGCTACCACACCTCAACTCCCACAGCGGAGTCTGCGCAGTCTGTGGTGCAAGAAAAGCCACAGCTACAGTGCCTGTGGATTTTCCTGACACCCACAGTCATGGGAAGAGTCTGGAGCTGGAATTAGTGAACTTTCATGAGATAATCAGGACAGAACAGGTGCCCAAAAAGACTGTGCAATCTCCATACATGTAAATTTTTCTCAAAACTCAACTGCACAGAGCCAGGTGGAACCTGATGAAACTTTTATGTTTGTTGAGCCTTCAATAAGAGATAGTATTAGATGACTTCCAGAGATCCCTTCCCACCTGCACTATTGTATTCCATACATCAAGCATTCCAGTAGAGTGGTTCCTGATGTGCAGAAGTCAGGAGCCATACCTCACACACCACCAGGATATTATGGAACAATGGCATAGCCAGCAGTACTTCAATCCCAGCTTGTGGTGAGCTTGGAGTTTAGGAAAATCCGAGAGCACTGTTCTATACAAGCTGGGAACGTGTCCCTAAACACAACATATTAAAATGCTGTCCAGTGCCATATGCCACAAAAATGACAAACTCAGGACTATGATGAACCAGGAATCTCTGAATCCGTATGCAAAGTCTGTTAGAATTAGAATCCTAAATGCTAGAGCAAGAACACAAATATCTGCTCACCTGGTATTGCAGAAGTGTTTGGCAGAGGCAAAACAAAGCCTAATACAAATAAGCATAGAATTACTTGGGTCAGAATTTTCAAGACTTAGAAGTTCGGCTTCTGCCATTTTGGCATCTGAGCTAAATCCCAATCCTAAATGCCTTGGTATCTTTGTACAGGTCAGATTTTAACACCTGACAGAACTGAATTATTAGTATCACAAAAACAGTTTTGAACCTGTATTTAAAAGATCATTTTTTAAGAAGGACTAATGACAAAAATGGTATAACTCCATTCATATTTGCATGTGATTTGCATTTTGCATCTGATATTAGAATAGTTGTATATGTAGAAAATTTTAAAGACCAGAGAATTTGCAAGGCTATAGATCAGAAAACAGCTGAAAGCAAAATATTGGAGGTCGTGGAGCAGGAGAAGATGAGGACAATTGGCTGAATGTCTCATGAGAGCACAGGTTAGGAAACTAATGTTTGGTTCATCACCAGCTGGTTTTTGCAAGAACTACGGTGAAGCACCTAAAAGTTTAAAATTGAGAGTGATCTTGGACTGAGCCCTTAATTAAACACTGGAAGGACTGCAAGAGAATAAGCACAGTTGAGCAGTGATCATAGTTAAGGTTCCCCTCCCTTCAGAATATGATGCGTAATCCATGTAATGTTTTAAGGAAGGAAAAATAATCATTTATTGCAAAGATGGAAGACAGATACAGCTCATAATGGGAAACTCCAAAGAAGCAAAAATGAATTTAAAGTGGTGGTAATAAAAACAAATCTGAAGAATGGGAAAGCAAGATATAAACTTAGAATTGTAAAGTTACAGAAAAACTAAGAGGGATCTGCAGAACAGCCAAAGCTAGAGGAGGAAGGAGGATAACTAAGTTTCAGAAGACTTCTCACTACTTAAGCTTAACTAGCAATATATAAGTAGAAAAAGAGAATCAAGATACTATGGAGACACAAAAATAATTCTCTTAACTGGCTTTAATACAGAAGAATCTTGTTATTTCACAGATACTGGAGGCATGGTCTGCCCAAAAACCTATTCACATACAGTAAAATACTCCAAAATCTGAGACATTTAAAAAATTATTGATTTTTTTCAGTGAATTTTCATTAAAAATTAGGCTCAGACAAAGCCGACAAAGATTTCCAAAAGAAGCAGACAATGTAGTTATTAAAGGAAATTTTGATTGAATATGGGTATATATTCAAAAGGAATGGGAAAGGCCAAAGGATGATCCTACCTAAAGCCAACTTAACAGACAGGTGTTATGGATTGGCCTGGAAATTGTGCATCCACTGAATCTGTCTGAGTCTACAAGACAGACATCTAGATGTGTTCTGTCAATTGAGCAGGCCAAAGCAGCAGAGAGAAGGAGCTGAAAGTCTGGCTCTGGCTGAGTCTTTACATCACTGTGAAGCCAAATAGTTAGAAACACTTCAGCTGTTCTCCCAGTGCAGCGTGAAGCTAAACAAGTACAGCATCTGGGAAGGGGAGTAAAAGCCTCCTGTCCTACTCACAGGAATTGTCAAAATTGCCAAACTAAGCACGCATGGTTATTATTTAGGCAGTATTAAAAAGTCTTTTGATCAAAGTGCCATCTAAGGATCTGCTGATGAAATAATCTAAATTGACTCTAAACATGTCAGGATGGGTGTTGAGAGCAGGGAGTACTGAGTTACTGTCAAAACTAAAGTGCTTGTTAGGCCACACCTGGAACTCTGTGTTGAGTTTTGGTCCCCACTACATAAAAGAGTTGTGGATGGCTTGGAAAAGGCCATAAAGACAGGGAAGCCTGCCCTATGAGTAAGGGCTGAGAGAACTGGATTTGTTCAGCCTTGAAAAAAGAAGACTTAGAGGGGGTCTTACCACAATATTCTGGTATTTAAAGAGTGTCTATACTAAGAAGGTGGAGACTCTCTTTCTACAAAGAGCTGAATGGTAATTGGTACAAGCAATCCTGGGGAGATTCCAGTTAGACACCAGAAGAAAATTTTTCACAACAAGAACAATCAGCCATTGTAATAATGTCCTCAGGGAAGTGGTGGTCTCCCCAACTTTGGATACTTTTAAGGTTCAGCTGAACAGGGTGCTGTGCCACCTTGTCTAGACTATGCTTTTGCCAGGAAAGGTTAGACCTCATGATCCTTAAGGTCCCCTTCCAACCTGATGGCCTCAGTAAGGCTCAGTAAACAGTCCAGGAAAAGACATCCCATGGGAAGAAGCAAGTACTTGCTCCAAACCAATTTGTATATTTATTTTTAAATAGCTGGGGGAAAAAGTGGGCATGTAGTGTTGTGTAGATGATAGATGTCTTTACGTTCAAAATGGTATAACTTTGGGAAACCTCAGAGTTTCTCCGTGTATCTTTGCAAAGGGCAGTTCAGAAACACAGTGGTGTTCAAATTTCAACAAAAATAGGGCCAGAACACCCAATAAATAAACTGCTTAGCATTTTAACACTAGATACTAAAAAGTCTGAAAATTAATTTCCATGACTCATTTTCCGTAGCTAGATGTGTAGATAACATCTTCCTGCTGTAGAACCACTGTAAATAAAAAGCAACCATACAACCAAGAGGAGCACCAGTACACACAGCCTCCCAGGAAAGCAAGAAATGAAACCACTGCTATTACATCAATTACCTTTTTTATCTTTAACTTTGACTGCTGCAAGTCAAAGCATCCCACAAAATTTTATGGATGGAGATACTTTTTTCATGGGAAGAAATTAGGAAAACCAGGATGATTATCAGCAAAATTCTATAAATTACAGAAGAGATCACATGTGCAGCAAGAGAATTTTCCACTTGTCTTTCTCATAATCAGTGAGACAAAAGTCCCAAGGAGAAATCAGTGTAACAGCAAAACCCACAGGCACCTAACATGTACAATGTAACAGAACCTCTTGTATATAAACTAAAAATTTACATTAAAAAATGAAAAATTGATCCAAAAATCTACCTAGAAAACACTAAGACTTGCAGCAGATAAAAAAAAGATACTTTTTATCACAGGTATAGAAGCACAAAAAAAAATTCCATCATGACAGAGCAAGGCCCATTCTGAGAAGCACTCTCATAAAGAATTTCAGAAGAGAAATTATTTACTTCATTTATGTAAGACTACTTCTTATCAAAAAATAAATTATAAATAATGCTGAATTAGCCTCAGCAAATATTTAGTTAAACCACATAATTTTATTTCATCCCTATAATTTGCTTTTGTCACAACAGAATAAACTATAAGTAGGTGATTCACAGATAAATTCCCTGCAAAGGCCAAAATGCATGGTTCCCATCTAAGAATATGTGAGCAGATATGCTTTCAGCAATATAAATTATTTAGTCTAGCACAGACTGAGCAACACAAGTAGTAGACAAAGTTTGTAAACTTTGTGTGTAGATCCTCAAGCTCATACAATACTCTTAACTGGATTTTCATCAATACATGAAATATATATGAGTTTAGGTAATAAAACTCTCCACAAGTATGCAAAAAGTTCTGAAGCATTTTTCACTAACTGGTATAAAATATGTTATAAAAACTCCACTGAGTTTATTTCAGATCTTATGCTGTCTGGCAGTTGCTTTACTTTAAATAAATAAACGGTGAGGGAAAGAGAAACCTAAACAACCCTGAAGAAATGAAGAACATTAACAACTTGCATCAGTAATTCAACTTCAAGTGCATGAACTCACTTGATAACTGCAACTGCAGTGTGTGTTTTCCACCAAAAGCACACAGGCACTGACCAGTGGCCTGTGACAGGACATACAGACACACACATTTTACGGAGGTTTACAGCAATATTGTCTAGAGGGCTACATGGCTTTGGAGACGCAGCAAAGCAATCCTTTATTTTATGTATGTGGTGAAAACAGCACTTGATGCACCTGACATTTTTCCATGAACTTTTTGTATTGCTCAAGTGATGGTCTCAGCTCCATTTAAAAGTAGAAGAGCAAAAGCGTTTCCTATTATGATCTTTTCAAGCAGAGTAAGTGAAGAATTATGGCAAGTTCATACCACTTCTAAGATGTTTAACACAAGTATCATAATTGTCACTTAATGGGTCAGGAAACAAAGACAGACTTGTCTCAGTGGTGTTGTCTGTTCTCTATAGATCACACTTATTTTCTTTTCATATTTAGGAAATGTAATTATGTCTAATTCAAATTACAAGAGACAATAATTACACAAAGCCATTTTTTTCTTTCTAGTTAATCCTCTGAATATTTTATTTGCCAAGACATACAATTTTCCAAAAAGAAAACATTAACTTATGTAGCCCATATGGAATTTATTTAATTATATGATAATCCAATATGGTTCCCTGCAATTTATTATGTTAATTTGTTAGATTATGTGTGAAACATTTTGTAATGAGCCCATTCCTTTTCTTTATATGCCTTTTTTAAAAAAAAAAATCTTTCTAATGAACCATTTTTCTGCATTTATAAAAGATATCTGGGCTTTGTAATTTAAACTATGTGTTATAATTTATATCAGCGTAGACTTAGTAAAGATTTTGAGAACCATAAACTGTATTTTGTGAGACTGCAATAGTGTTACTATAACTAACCACAATAATTGGAGAATATTGTGTATTTGATATTATAACTGAATCCTGTACTACTTTGGCAATAAGTGCAATATTATTGATTGCAAATGGAGGAGGGGGAAAAAAAAAAAAAAGGAAAAAAGGAAAAGACCTGCAATAATTCTTCAACCAGAAGGGCAGAAAAGGATTACAAGAAAGCCTTTAATAGTCAGCATGTGCAAATCTATTTTGGAAATGAGCCAACAAACTAGATCAACATGGATTTTTGCAAGAAAGCAAGTTATTGTTTGTTTCATACAAGTTAACTACAAGTTACTACTACCGTGTAAGCAGAGAAACAGATAATTAAATATAAAAACTCTTCCATTACTTCTTCTTAAGAATATGTTTTCCAACAGTCCTGAGGTACTGTATCTCTTGAAATTTCATTTTATACATGCAATTTCCTTTTGCTTTCTAAAATGAGGAGTGGACTCCACTTCCTTGCCTGAGTTCTCAGTAGCAAAATGTAGGCACCTCTAGGTTTGTGCCAGCACAGTCTTATGTTTCAAGGCTGGAAACATCTCCAGACCCATGCTAGAACTCCTCATACATTCTGCATTTAGCTGGGAATTTGTGTCTGATTCTTTAATCTTCAAATACACCCTGCAGGTAGTGTATCTGATAGAGTACCATGTGATAAAGGCCTGAAGGGAAGAGTGGTCCAAGAAAGCTGGTTGATCTTCAAGGATCATCTCTTCCAAGCTCAGGAGTGATGCATCCCAACACAGTGGAAGTCAGGCAAAAAGGACAAGAGGCCTATATGGATGAACAAGTAGCTCCTGAGCAAACTCAAACACAAAAAGGAAGCCTACAGATGGTGGAAGCAAGGACAGGCAACCTGTGAAGGATAAAGGGTAATTGTTTGAGCAGCCAGGGATCAGGTGAGAAAAACCAAAGCCATGACAGAATTAAATCTGGATGAGGTGTCCGGGTAACAAGAGAAGTTTCCATAGTAAGCTGGTGATAAAAGGAAGACTAGGAGAAATGTGGGGCCTCTCCAGAAGGAAATGGGAGACCTGATTACATGGGACAGGGAGAAGGCTGAGGTTCTCAACAACTTTTTTTGCCTTGGTCTTCACTAGCAAGTGCTCCAGCCACAGTGCCCAGTTGCAGAAGGCAAAGAGGAGACTGGGAGAATGAAGGATCACTCCTTGTAGGAGACAATCAGGTTTGAGACCATTTGTGGAATGTGAAAGAGCACAAGTCCATGGGACCTGATGGGCATTCCTCAGGGATCCATACTGGGATCAGCATGGATAACATCTTTGTCAGCGACTTGGACAGTGGGAGGGAGTGCGTCCTCAGCAGTGTTGCTGACAACACCAAGCTGTGTGTGCAGTGTCTGGAGGGAAGGGATGCCATCCAGAGGGACACTGACAGGCTGGAGAGGCTCATAAGGACCTCTTGAAACTCAACAGGGCCAAGTGCAAGGTCCTGCACCTGGGTCGGGCAAACCCAAACGTAGGCTGGGTCTTGGGGATATTTCTTGACAGAAGAAAAATCCAGACCTAGAGGTCATGATAGGATTTGTCTTTTACAAATCGTAGAGATGTCATTAGTCTACAGGTGGTAGAAGACAGAAATAATGTTTAAAAAGCCTTCTGCTCAATGGTGATGCTCAACATGAAAAAATCCACAGAGAAATTCAAGTTGAATCAGCCTTTCTCCTTAGATACTTAATGTTTTTTCCTGTGTGTCATCTGAAAATATATTAATGCTGCAGAATCCTGATGTTGGCCCACATGTCACATTTCAGTCAGTTTCCAATTATTATCTTACCATTTATATTCATTTTCCCTAAATGGAGCACTAGTATAGCACAATAAATAATTCTGCTGTGGTCACATACATTTCAAAGACTTGACAAGCCAGACAGCTGCAGAAGCCCTGTATGTATTTCAAATGACCTAAATTTTTTTGATCAGCGTATAGTGATGTAATAGTAATCAGTGGAGGCAGAGGAGAAGGGTGTATTCCAAGTAAGCTATGCTTGTGTGGCTTTCCTCTGACTGGTATTTCAAGTCACGTTTGCTTCCATGTGTCCATATTCTTGAAATGCTTTTATACTTTGTGTTACGTCTGTTGACTTGACTGTTGCTAACAAACCAAAAAAGGTCAGAACTACAGTATTGTTTCTTTCTGGAAGAACAGTGGAAATATGCTATATGTCAAAGTAAATGTGCAACTGGTAAGAGACATTGCATCTCATGCAAATGCCATGAATTTTGGCTGCACTTGATACTTTGCTGGCACTAGGATCACGAAACCTAACAGTAATTAATTAAAAATTACAAATAAAACCCTCACACCAAAAAACATCCATGAGAATTTGCTTATGTATTTCGTAATACATAAGCAAAATCCAACATCATTTCTCTCCAGGCCTGCAAGCAACTGATTCCTTAATATTGCATTCTTTCTGTCTCCATACTAAGACAGTACAAATGCAGAAAGGTAATCTTTCCAAGACATCTTTCCAAGATGTCTTCTTGAGTTAAGAAATATTGGAAACATAAAAAAATAAAATAACCAACATAGATAATTTAAAATATTTACAGTCTTTCACTTTAAAATTACTCACATGCTGGCTTCTGAAGGACTGTTCAGTGAAGGAGCTCTCCAGTGTATGTTCCTTTAGCACATATCCTTGAAGAAAAATGTCACCACAAATTTGCTAGACTGAGAAGGTATGCAGTAGTCCAACCATACGTTTTTTTTTCAAACAGCAGTTTTACAGAATAAACATCCTAAATGTTCCTGTATAGCAAGAAGATTGTATTTCATTATCCCTTGGCCCACGAGCCAGCAAGAGGAAGGATGAGTGTCTAAATTGTCACCATGACTTTCTCCAAGGATACTCCCCAGCAGGTCACAGCTGAGAGCACACAATGGACTGAGAGTTTAGTGCTCAGTACACATTCTTAGGATAGCACTAAAGGCTCTCTGACAGCAGGCCTTTAAAGCACCTTATCTTGCTTTAATGCTTATTAGAGAAGAATTAAGTAGTACTAATACACTCACAATGAAGTTTACATGAATGATTCAAGAATGCCTGCATTATGTTCCAATTCTTTTTTTCAGAGAGCAAAGTAGTGACCAAATATGGATAAATAAAATAAAACATTTTCAGCTCCCACCACTAAATACCACGACTTGTACCTCACAGCTTCCCTCAACACTTTCTCATGACATAACAACAACTTCTCTGCGGTCTGTACTTTATTTACTATTTCCCCATCAACACAGTATGCACCATCAGAGCAGGGAATTAGTCTGTGTCATGCTATGACTGGCAGGAGTTGAAACACTCCAGATCAGTCCTGTATAATCCTTGACAACTCTTTCCTGAAAAAAAACCAAAAAACTCTGTGCACCAAGTCATGGGATTCCTCAGTTCTTAGCTCCAAGCCTTTCAGTACTGAAGTAGCTTTAATTTAAATGATTGGTGATGAACAAATATTCTTTCTACGTGCATTGTACACTTCAACACATGACTGACAGTTTTAAAAATTCATGCATTAAAATAATTGTCTAGCTATGTATTTAAACAATTATGTCATTATTAATTCAGTAAATGCCATAATAGACTTTTAGAAATTACAAAAGAATCCTTTCCCATGACATACATCGATATGATATTTGTCTAACAAGGTGATATGCTCATTATTCACTAATTTAATTCTTTCTTGAATTACGTAGCAACAAAATGTACAAAGTAACAAAGTTACCCTCTGTAATTATTTGATGGGATAAGTTTCAAAATCCTGACATGCCAAACTAACTACAGACACCTTAGTGCCACCACAGGACCTCCCAACTCTCTTGGCACCATAGGGTTAATCTCACACATTTAATATCTTACCTCAAACAAGAGTAATTGTAGCAAGAACCAAGGTCTTATGGTAGCTTTAGTAAGACCATGCTACTTCTTCAGAACACAACAGTAAAAAAGCCATGCAAATGGAGATGAATGGAGCACAAGCCACTGAGGTAATTAAAAATGTATTTCCCATCTCCTAGTAATTGAATTGTGTACAAGCTGCAAGTTAATGAGGTCATCTACCCTCGAGCACTGACAGGAAAGCAGGAATAATTATCTTTCAATTTTTTCTTATGTAGCAATTAATTTTAACCATTCGCCTCCACCCCACTCCCACTTCCCTCATTCCAGTCAGTCAAAGTCATGGCTAAGCTGAATTGACAAGCAATTGATACGGTGGCGGCACGGAGCCGCCGAGGCGGGCAAGGTAATCAAGGGGCTGCAGCTGTTGAGGGCTGAGCGCTTCCAGGTGAATGTCACCTGAGATTTTGCATTCTGCCACTCGGAGGACTTGGGACACACAGTAGTGCCTGACAGCACATCTGGTGCCAGGTGGGCAGGGAGGGGACATCGCTGATTCGGGAAGGGAACAGAAGGATGGACAAGGATTGATGAATGGACAAGACTAGAAACAAAAATGTCCTTTTTGTTGTTGTTTTTGTTTCTGGTTTGTTTTCTTTTAGGACTCATCTACTGTCATTGAGTACTGCAAACTACAGCTGTGTTTAAAAAAAAAAGGTGTAATGCCTTGGCTTTTAACTCAAAAACTCAAACACCAATTAGACTCAAACCCTTATGATGCCTCCTGTAACTATCTGACATGGACTTTCAGCAACTCTAAAGGAACAAAACATGTGCCAAATCAAATCTGTGAGAGCAGGACATGAAGAGCAGTTTGGCACTTTGGCCTGTGGACCAAGGCCTCGCAAGCTCTGTGCAGATGTCCACATTTATAATTGGGCTGGCAATCTCTGTGGTCCTTCCTTTGGCCTGCACCATCTTTCAACAGCTAAAATGAGCAGTTCTGTTCACAAAAAGTCAGGCAGTATCACCAATGTAACAAATGGACTTAAACATTTCACTAAAATGATCCAGATCAAAGGAAGGAGGCTAAAGTGTTTGATTATTAATACAACTCCTACATTTCCTCCCTCAGTGAAGACTACAAACATTAGCACATTGCTTGCTAGATAGAGTGCACAGGATGGCCATCTGAGCCCATACCAAAATGACAACTTGTCCCCATGTGTCAGTGCACGTCAGCTTGTCCCAGTTGCACTCAAGTTAAACTACTTCTTCAATTACTAATTTTTAGCTAGCAGTTTTATAAATAAACCCTTTCCTAACAGCAAAAATTCTAACTCAGATATCTTACATTTCTGAATTATGACAATGATTGTGTCTTACTCACCTGGCTGAGCACAGCAGCAAACCTGCCCTGCCAAGTAAAAGTTCTTCGCATTTGCAATATGTATTAAAATGTCTTTCCTACATGCAACTGCTACAACTGAAGAGAAACTCCATAAAAATGGTAGAAATTATTCTGTGTCAGCAGTGGTGTAAAGAAATCTTGGATTTCTGTCGTGGACTCCAAGTCCACAATCCATCTGCCTCCTCCTAATACACTTACGAGCCAATCCAAGGGGTTGTTCTGAAGCTGATTCTACTAATTTCAGAAATTTTCAACAAATGTGTTTCCTTTTAGATGAGCATAATTACCAAAGTAAAGCTCAGCAAAGAAGGTGCCAGAAGTTAGTCCCTAGTGCTTTACCTCATTAGAAATGCAAATAATGGTTATTGTGTGGGTGAAAGTAGGCAACACCTGGAAAAGTGGTACACATAAAGGTCACCTCGGCTTCAGTATAAAATTAGCATCAGGAATGAAATCAAAGGCAAGCAAATGCCAACATGAACACACTGGAGGGAAAAGGAGTCATCACTTTCTTTTGAGTGCATAAAGAATATAACAACACATGACAGTGCAGTAATACGGTAATAGCAGTAATTTCTATACATTTATTTTATCACCCAGCTTTCTATGTACTTTGCAAAAGAGTCTTCTGCTCTTCTTCCTGCTTTTCACAATCTAAAATCCATCAAGGTAAATATAAATAGAACAGTAAGTGGAAAATAAGTTTGTTTTGCCTAAAATGAAGATCAATTTTTGCTTTGAGCAGAAGGCTTCATGATCTCTATTTCCCATGTCATTGGAAGACACCTGATGCAACTCTGTAGCATATGCACAGAGCAACCACTTCACAAATATCAGCAAATGGAGTTCTTGGCAGAAAAATTTATGCATTTTGCGTTTTACTTCAATGCTGAGAAACACCCAAGGGACTAGAAATTAAATTTGTATCTACTCTGAGAAATCACAAATGAAAACAAAGGCACTGACTCACATTTAGTCAACCAGAAATATTCTTGGGTAATCACAAAACGAAACCCAAAACTTTTGCTCAAAATTGGAACCACAATTAAATAAACATACAAATAAACCAAAAATCGAGACTAAACAAAAATTCAACTTCCCCTCCAAAGTCCCAGTAGTTTAACTAAGAGAAGGTAAGTGCAAACCTGGGACAGTTGGGAATACCGGTGACAAGTCCAGATGAACAGCAATCAGTTACAATGTTACAGAGGAAACCACATCCATGAAGCTACTGTTCATCAGTCATAATTAAACTCATTTGAAAACACTACACACACGGACATGATGGAAAGACATGAATTGTACTACAAAGACATAATCATTCTCAGTGGTTAGTTAAGTGTTGTCAGTCAATCCTAACTATTTCACAGCCAGCTCTCTCTCTGTAATGGCAGATTAAACTTGGCAGACTTGATGGGGCGTAATAAACTTCATGTAGCTACCACTCCTCCTCTTTTTGCAAAGCTAGGGCATGTTCATCCCTTTAGGTTTACTCCAGAAAGCCCAGATAAAACGAGAAGATCAGTTTCCATGTCCTCTGGAGGTTCTGCATTAGAAGGGAAAGTTCAAATACGTGTGCACAGAGCGAGGAGGTTGCTTGATCCTCTCTCCTGCCTCTGAAGTGCAGAAAGACAGAGGAACGAAGCACTGCCTGAACCAGTGCCAGGGATCAAAGAGCAAAGACAAGGCTTTAATAGAAAGTCAGCATTATGTGGCATCTTTTCTGAACACAGACAATGTTTGCTGGGCCAGACAAATGGTCCATCCTGGGAAGCATCCTGCCTCACACAAAGGGAAATAGGAGATTCTCACTCATAAGAATGGATAATCTTGACCATTCCCTGTGGTTTGTTTTCCTTGCATCTCCCAGCATCCAAAAGTGTTGCCTCAGCATATTTATAAGGCACAACCCTACTTAATCCTCTCAGTATCTGTTTACAAACCTGTTGTCCATCAATTTGACTACTCACTCTTTGAACCTGCCGATACTGTCTCTGCAACTTTCTGTGGCACTTGATTTTAGAGTTTTACTGCCCACTGTGTTAATACTTTCTCTGCATTCTTGCCTTCTCATTTGTTTAAAGTTCTCGTATTATGCCAACAAAGTGCCTCTTTCCCTGATCTTCTGTCACGAACAGAGTAGAAACAAGAGATAGTTACTCCTGAAGCTCAGTATAAATTGCAGAAGGATTTCAAAAGGAGAGGGAGAAGAAAGGGGAAAAAAATGAAAAAAAAAGAATAATTCTTGCCATCAGAAGCAAACATCCTGCCCTTATAAAAAACGTTTTAGCTGAAATCCAAAATGGTACAACTTCCTTACATTCGGGGATTTTAAAAATCCCATATTTACCACAGACTTATTTAGCACTTATGATAAACTAACTGCAGTTATGTGACAGAAAAATGATATGACATTTTAAAAAAAGAAGAAAGGAGAAAAAAAATGTGTTTAGAATAGGTTCTTATCAATAGAAGATAAATTTTGATGATGTAAATATGAACAGTTTGTTGGATTTTTTAATATTTAGCACTGTCAAATTCTATTTAACATATTAATATAATAGATATTATTTATATTCTACATATATACATATTATATCTTCACATTAAATTTTTTTGGGGATGTTTCTCTTTTTTGTTACAACTACTTCTTGCAACACACTTCTACGTGAATTTTATACATCCAATTTCTGTAAATATAAGGCTTCAGATTTGGATTAATCCCCTTTTCCACCATTCCTGCAATGTAGATCTGGTCAAGATGGACATATCAAGAATTAGCCACAGAATTGTCACCCTTCAGATCCAAAAGCAAAATTCTTCCTTGAATCAAACCAAGGCTAGCTGCTACTTGGGTTAACCTTGAAAAAGGGAAGCACCCCTACCTTAACACACATCAAAGTGCTTAACAGTGTTACCTTGCTGCCAGAAACCTCTACAATCAGGAGAATTCATGCAGCAAATGCAACTCAAAAAAGCAGCTTAAACACTTTCTCTTTAAAAATCAGAAGCCTAGAACTTAGATACCATTCTGAAGTAAACCACAGCCAGAATACAAAAGAAGAAACAACATAAAATGCTTTAGTCTAGAAAAGCATATGGAATAACGTGATTGATTTCTTCTCAATGAAAAGCTTGTAGCACTGAATTGAAATCACGACTTGAATGCTGAAGCATAAAGGAATTCATGTCCCACCACCCTGCAACAAGACACATTGCCACAGACACATGGGAATAATTACACCTTGATAGAAGCTTGTTTAAATACAACCTGTTCTTTTCAATAATGATCTACACAGGACAGCTACTATGATAGACTCCTATAGAAAGTCTGAAGACATCAACACAGGCCATCCTAAACATTGACATAAGACAAATACAAAGTTCAATTTTGCTTAGATTTGGTTATCAAAGTGTCACTTTGAAAGGTACTTCTCATACACCCATCCCAGGTTCTTTTTAAGTGCAACTAATTTTGATACAGCTTAGGTTTTACAGTGTGAACTGAGAAAATTGCTCACCATCCCTATTTTTCTATACCACATTCCCTACAAGATATTTTTCCTATTATTTTGAGAACACTAAAACAAGCAACCTGACAGAACCTCTTCTATCCATTACCTTCTCTTAAAGGAATATCTAAGAGCCCCAAACCTGCTTAGAAATGTGCATCCCTAAACTGCCAGTCTGCAAAAGAATATGGTCCAGAGGCATGTCCAACCTAAACTTTAAAATTCAACTTGGAGTTTTCAATTTACAGTATTTAATTGGAGGTAACAACTTTTAACTTGAGACAGGTGAAATCACAGAATTGTCAGGGTTGGAAGGGACCTCTGGAGATCTGCTAAGGCAGGGTCATATCAAGCAGGTTACACAGGGGGGTTCTGAATGTCTCCAGAGAGGGAAACTCCATGACCTCCCTGGGCCACCTGTTCCAGTGATCTGCCACCCTGCAGGAGAAGAAGTTCTTCCTTATGTTGAGGTGGAACTTCTTGTGTTTTAGTTTATGGCCATTGCTCCTCATCCTGTCACTGGGCACCACCACCAAGAGTCTGGCACCATCCTCTTGGCACCTGCCTTTGAGATATTTATATGCATTGATGGGATCCCATCTGAGTCTTCTCCAGAATAAATGGGCCCAGCTCCTGCAGTCTCTCCACTTAAGAGAGATGGTCCAGACCCCTCACCATCTTTGTGGCCAGATGGACGAACCCACTGTACCCTCTCCAGCAGCTCCTTGTCTTCCTTGAACTGGGGAGACCAGAATTGAACACAACACTCCAGATGTGGCCTCGCTAGGGCTGAGTACAGAGGCATGGATCAGCTCCCTCGACCTGCTGGACACACTTTTCCCGATGCACCCCAGGATACCATTGGCCCTTCTGACTGCAAGGATGCACTGCTGGCTCATGGTCAACCTGTCATGCACCAAAACTCCCAGGCCCTTCTCAGCAGAGCTGCTCTCCAGCAGGTTAGCCCCCAGCCTGTCCTGGTGCTTGGAGTAATTCCTCCTCAGGTGCAGGAACCGACACTTGCCCTTGCTGAACCTCATTAGGTTTCTCTCTGCCCAACTCTGCTGCCTATAAATAAGTCCTGCACAAACATTTACTTGAGAAGAGTTCCAGGCATATCAACACAGTTGATAGATTAATGCATCTCCTGTAAGTGCTTACAGAACATAACTTTTGTTTTATGCTAAAATAGATTATTACATAAACTTATGCACTCACGAAGGATTTTAGGCCGCACCATTAAATACTTCTGCTTTTCTAAATATCCCAGCTACCCAACTGTTGCTTATTGATCATCCATTTAATTATTGTACTCTGTTGCTTGATCTGGCTTCACGACACTGTGATTAATTGTGCTCAGGTGTACTGCACACCCTGTTCCAGGCACTGTTTTCCCTACCCTCTCCAAAGGGTCACATAGGGCATCTACATGAAATATATTTTTACAGGAAATTTCACACAAATGGGGAAATGGTTGATTATTTCTTTGGGAAAAAAAAAAAGGCTGAGATCTTGAAAGAACTCTGACACTATCCAGTAAACAGGATATCAACTTACCACACAAGCCTGTGCATATCAAGGGTCCATGGCAGTCTACACAGTGGCTCTGGGAGATCCAGGAATGAAGAAAATGACATGAGGTATAAATCATAGCATTAAAGCTGCCTCCAGGGCAGGGGATCCATTTCAATGATCATAATGGCATTTACGGAAGGTCCTTGACAGTCCTGGTGGTTCTCTCCAGCTGTTTATCTATCAAATCAAGGTTACTCCATAGGGTCTTACTAAGCCTCACAAAACAGGTTGCTGACTGTGCTAGTCCATAATAATATTTTTTAGAGAAAACCCCAATTGATATTCTTTGTTGTCAGTATTATTTTAATTTCAAAGCACCTTCATTTGAAGGCATTTCCATTCACCAGCTGGCTCAATATTAATTTCTAATCCCCCCTCTTCTAATCACATGTGAAAATTAGAGGCTAGGCAGAAGAGAATAAAGCAAAAATGGAAGATTTCAATGGGTGTTCAGGGAGTAATCTATGAAAACAGCATGAATTTCTGCTCAAAGCAATGGGGAAATTTTGCTACCTCCGGACGCCATGATTAAAACACTGCATATTAGTTCCAGCTAAGTCAATTTTCTTAAATTGAAAACTCCAATGTAACAAAGTTTCATTAAAAATGTTTTGTGAAGTGCCATTGTTCCTACCTATCCAGAGATTTGGATAGAAGTCACATATGGTCAGTTACAGCAGGCTTAGTATTCCCTCAAAGATTCTGCACAAGTCAAGTTGCTGTCTCTTGGCATCAATACTGATTTACTTGGATTTTTTTTATTTTACTCTTTTCTTTGAAAATGTTCTCCTTCATTCCCACCTCATAACTGAAAAAATTATTCCTTAGGTATTGTCTGAGAGGAGAAAAGTGATTTTCATTTCTAATCTGTAGGTGCAGATTACTTATGAAGTTAAAAAAATCAAAACTTTTATCACCAGTTGAGATATATGGCTCATCACAAATTATGCTTTGCAATTTTGACCAGCAGAAATTATATATTTCATACTTTCATTCTGTTCACATTCAAATATGGCATTTAACAATCCAGTACTTAATTGAAGAAAATTCTAGGATGCCTTTTTCTTTTAAAGAAACATTTTCTGTGATATTGAGTATTCAGATGGGTTGCTCCTTTTCCAAAGCATGATTCACTTGTATGACTGTTAAAAGGTAAACCCTGAATAACACATGGTGTATTTGAATTAGTTTTTACAATTATCTTCAGAAGAGAAGATAAAAACGCAGGGAAATGCTACTGGGCCAGCACGGCCTCATAGCACACTTTACACTATTGACCAATGACATAAGACTAAATGAAGAAAATAGAACTTAAAATTATCATCTTCCTTCATAGAAAATCATAGTTTTGATTATAGATGTTTTATGACAAATAACTTGAAGCCCTATTCCAAAAAAAATGTGTAATGCTTTCCATGCCCAGTCTGCATTTGTGCAGGACTCAACTTCAGCAAAGTAGTGCTGCCCTGTAGCACAGCATAAAGTCCAATAAAGACAGACTGCAAGAAGATCAAAGCAGCATCCTGCTTTTCTTCTTTTTCGTAGGATACTTCTCTAGACCTGTGTTTCCTTCATGTCCATGTTTTAAAATAGTCATTTAACATTTACACCTGAATTAATTCCAGCTATAAATATCCCCCCCTTTTAATATATCCAGCTAGTTTGGGCATGTTAACAGCTCACAGTATCTATTTCATTAAGAACATTAGGCTATTAAGTGATAAATGATTAATTTTCCTTTCAAGTAGAGTTTCTGAAGTATAATAATGAAAAGAAACAAATCTAGATGAAGCAGGTCTCTGGAGATCCTCTGTCCTTTCAAAATAGTTGTCTGTCCTTATACAGCAGCACCCCTTGGTTCTTTAGAATGGTTACTCAGTAAACAGCTCTGAAATTCTGACTGAGAAAGTCAAGCAGCAGAAACAAGCAGTTGGTTTGCTTTTTGTCTGCACCTTTTAATCTCTCTAAGGGAATTTCCACAGTAGTGGCTTTTCTGACAGAAACACACATCCACAATGGCCTGGTCAATGACCCCCTGGGTCTGCCAGGACACTGCAACACCAGTTCAAACAGAATGTTTTTTCAGTCCTAGACTAAGTAAAAATTAAACATGCAGTTTTTTCAGCTTACTCCTAACAGCTGACCTTCTCGAGCCAGTGAAGCAACTTTTCAAGGTCAGCTAAACCCTCACCTTCCTCCAGCAATGATGGCTGCACATGATTACAAATCTATCTAGAAAAGAATGACCCTGTGACAAAGTTTGCCAGCTGACGTGTTGGAGCAGTCTACCTGCATTCCTACAGCTCTCCTTCTGCTCTCTGTAACAACAAAATTCACTATGTGCTAAGAAAGATCCCAATCAACTCTTCATAATTCATGAGCTCTGCTACACTATGACTTCTCTGACAGGCAACCTTACACCTTTTTCACCTAGAAGGCTTGCATTGTGAATTAAAATGTGACTTCCTTCCTTCCAGTAAAATAGAAAAGGAAATCAAAACTAATCTTCCCCTAGGTCCTTCCCTTCCCCCCCAGTTTATGTGGCACAGACCGGTCTGCAATAATCAAACCAGAGCCATTTAGTGTATAGTCTAGTCTTGCTGTGACTAATAGGATGATTGGTTGTATAGCTTCTTTATGGTTGTTCATTATATCACCCTTACATAAAGTAATTTAATTTCAGTGGGATAATTAGGGTATTTCTAATCTAACTGATAGTCTGAATGAAATGAGATTCTCAGAGGGAGATTTGTGTACCAGGAGATTGGTGACCTCTGGCCCCAATTTTCACACAATGTATTAAGCTGACAGCCTTTCTTCCAAGCCCTGCTGCACTGGCTCCTCACCACTTGTGCAGATGTATGTGCTACAGACAGCAACTCTGAATGAGGCTCTTCCAGCCAAAATCCCATTATAAAAGGAAACTGTAATTTTTTATTTGAATTACAGAAAGATAATCCAGGCCATCATTCACTAGTTGAAAACACAGCCCTGTTATTTATCTGCCATGCAAAGCATGCATCTAAATTCTTGATTTTAGACTGTGACTTACAGGGCAACATCAAACACGTCCTACATTCACTTGATCAACACCTACACTTTTCTAAGTATTAAAAAGAAAATTTTCCTCTTTGTGTTTTCCAGAAACACATGAAAAAGTTGAAGAAAGCAGCTTCTGGCAAATTGAATCAATGCCATATTTTATTTATGAACCCAACCCTTAAGTTTATCTACCTTTTGCTGTAACCTGTAGCTGTCAAGCAGACCAGACAACCCGGTTGCTTAACAGACAAGATGCTCTATTTCTTCACTGGTACTTATGTACCAGATCACTTCTTTCCCTGTCTCTGATCTCTGCAAACTGACATATTCCTTTCCCACATCTCTGTGGTACCATCCTGGCTCAGACCAATCCAATTCTCTGAAAGCAGCAAAAGCCCTTGTCCTTCAGTTAAGTGTGGACTGCATCTCACTGCTGTGACCAACCCCCTCCTCATCATACCTGCAGTATTGTCCCTGAGGTTGCACATTCCTCTGCTGATCCTTGGCTTTACAAAGGATGATACCCTTAAACACTAGAAGCCTTCAGCCACAGACCTTTGAAATTATTTCCCTGTGATTAGTAAACCTCTTCAACCTCAACAACTTAGCCTTTAACCCTAAGAGCTAACAGAAGTAGAAAAGGCCTTACAAACTGAGAAAAACACTTTTCTCTGTCACATAATTTGGTTTTAGTGTTCCAATATTTGATTTAAAGACAGCAAATAAGTGATAGGAACTTTCAGGCTTCTTTGTCCCAGGCTGACGTAAACAGTTCAAGCAAGAGACTGAAGACATCACTGAAAGTCTCTTTTCCAGACACAATAACATCCTCTATACAGTGAAGCCAGAGTTCACATGAACTTCAAAAGCATTAAAATCTCACCTACAGCTCTACAGTTACACACAAATGATCAATACACAGTGTCAAATATATATGCTGTGTATCTATCAAATACACACTTTGTGCATCTTTTTACACCTATTTAGTATGTGTGTGTATATACACACAGAAATACATTAATATTTTTTCTATTTCAGCATAAAAAAGCATAATTTAATGAAAACAAAACCTCAACATTTACACTTGAGAACAGATGAAAATATATGATCTATAGTGTTTATACCTCAACACTCAATAGAGTTCATACAGGGGTAATTATTTTCAAGAAATTATTCTGCAATTAGCACCTTTTAAAAAGACCTATGTCATTTTAAAATAACCAAACCTAATGAACTGCTACATATTATAGCTACCTCTGTGTACATCCATTTCTTTAAACTCATTGGTGGAGGGGATAAATCCAGCATAAGAGCCCACCTCAAGCTTTATTTCACTCAGTCTCTCACAGTATCATTTTTCAGTAATGGTAATTTGTATACTGTATTTTTCACCAAGCCTTGCACTTGCAGCTATGTTGGGAATTTGTAGTTGGAAAGTCACTGACCTGAATATGGTAGTGACTCTTTTACAGAAGAAATGATCTTGTCAGGGCCTGTTTAGGAGACTCTTGAGTTCATGGTTCCTTCATTTTATAAAACAAATAAGGCATTATAGCTTAATGGACCAACATAGAGCTCTTATACAAGAAGTTAAGAGTTATATACTAGAGATGCCAAAGGGCTGTTTTCTACTTTTTGCATATATCAACTTAATTTTAAGTACATTTTCAAGAAAAGATAATGTCAGTCAAAAGCAGTTTAAAAATAATACAATATTTTATAGCTTCTTCCTCAGATGGCTGCCTTAAAACTTCCCAAATTATTATTCTTGGTCAAAAGACATCAAAACAAATCAACTCCTTCCAACATTTGCAAATAATCTTATAGCAAGTGATTGCTCAAAATAGAGAATACTTTCTAAAGTAAATCAATATTACATTAACTCATAAAAGCTTAGAGTGGAAAAGTGAAAGCAAACACATTTTTATTATATTGGTGTATTTAAGAGAACTGACAGTGGATAGTACTGCACTCTGCTCCATTACTGCATCTGCCATCAAGTCAGTACAACTC
Organism: Orthonyx spaldingii; assembly: GCA_013397795.1. Lineage (NCBI taxonomy): Eukaryota > Metazoa > Chordata > Aves > Passeriformes > Orthonychidae > Orthonyx > Orthonyx spaldingii. Next base: position 113,842 of record VZTJ01001821.1, on the reverse strand, counting down.
AGTATTCATCTGTACTTCGGATAAGTCTTCACTGATAGAGAATCACTGATTCTCCTTTACAATGTACCCTGACATCTCAGATGAAGTGTTATAGAACACATTTCTGCTTCAAGGATTTGATTTTCAAAAAATTCAAGTGTTAAGGAGTATATTCAGTTTGAGCATTGAATGCTAATTTACACAACATGGAAATTGTGTTTATAGTCAGCTGTGGACCTATTCATTTCCACGGGCTCATCGTTCTACACAAACAGAAACAACTGCCCTGAAGTCCTAGCAACAAGTTCCTCTCCTCCAGCCAGCAGCCTTTCAGCACAGCTCTGCTGCCTCAGTTTGCTTCTGTTCTGAACACTTTCAACCCTGTCAGAACTTAATTTCTTGTGCTTTTAAGAGAAATCAAGACTGAGCAGCTCCATGGTCTCCTGAAGATCAGTTATTTCTCTAGAAAGACAAGAAAGAAGTAAGAAAGTACCAAGCTACAGTTCATTTTTATTCACTTAGCTTCTGTTGGACTGAACTAAGTTTTATCTACAAGTCAAGGTAGGCCTACAAGGATAATCTGTATTGAAAGAAGGAAAACACAGTTAAATTAATAGCAGAAAATTATCTTGTTTGTGTAACTACTAAGCTGTGCCCTGATAACAAACTGAGAGACCACAAAATATATCTCCCCTCCCCTTTAGAAAAAATAATAATAATAAAAAACCCTTTATTCTTAGAACAGTTAATAGAGTGACAAATTGCTGTGGTATGGTATAGAAAGTGCCAAGGAACGAGAAGACACATCTACTTTCACATATTTCAAAAATATCCAACCATGCCAGTATTAACAAAGATACACTTCAATTACAAAAAGCCTTACTAAAGCTCCATTTTTCAAAAGCTACAACTGCTATGAAGACATTATTATAAAATTGCTTTCTTTTTTACCCAGTAAATTACTGCCACTAAATAAAATACTTCAGCTAAAAAATCCAGACCGTTTCAGGAAAAGTCTTGAAGAAGCATCACTGTCAGCACTGTTTGGAGGTGGGAGAAAAGCATAAGGGAAGGGGAAAAAAACCAACAAAATTTAAGTAAAAATCACTCTTATTCAAGTTTTACTAATCAAGCTACTGAGTTTTTTACTTTAGCATTCTACCCTTTTTTCTCCCCTGAATTTTATTTAGGTGCAGGCTTTGGGTCTTGACTTTAAGCACTACACAATAGTAAAATACTCTGTAAAATTACTTCAGCATTGTCATGAATGAAGTCTCCAAAGAGAACTGCAAATCACACCATTCTTTGTGCAATTTGTTCAATGCTTAAAATGCTCAAGAATCTCCAGGAAGAGGTTATTTATATTGATGTGTTATTTAAACTCGTTAACTACCATAACAAACTTTGCCACCACATTTCAAGCCAATCCATGTAACTAAATTAATTCTCCAACATCGCAATGAAAGTAAAAGTTTTAAAAAGACAAATATACAGTCCACTAGAAAATTCATACAATTTACACACTTTGTGCCTTATTGTGATCTTGCTACTTTTTCCTGGGAACAGTAATTGTTTAGCTTGTTTCCTCCATTGTCTCCAGTGATTACTGGAATCACATTTCTAGGGTAAACAAGGTGAAAAAAACCCTTTTTCCCATTGTCCCATTTTCTGTCAGGAAGGTTTGAAGCAAAGTAGGCCTCCCAATAAGTTTCCTAATCCAGATAAGCAGGGCTAAGATATCTGACAGCTGTTTCACGCTCTTCATCATCATCTGAAACAATCAGTACGCATTAGAGAGTACTTTTCCCTTTACAAAGGTGATAATTAGATAACAAGCTGAGATTAAAGTAATTACAGTTAGACAGCTGGCAAGGCAGCACAGTCATGTTGAAATATTGTTGATACTTCAGCATCTGGTTCTAATAACAGCACAGGCTAAAAGATTTTACATTAATTACAGAACATAATTTAATATAAACATATTTAATTACAATTGATGAGCGATAAACTGTTCAAGAATGACTTAACCCCTTACATATGTCAAAATGATTGGAACTTCATATATATCTTTCTACTTTAAGAGCAAGCTACAGTCAGTATGAAAGGTTAGGAATCTCCAATTTTAAGAAAGCGCTGTAACTGGAAAGGTGAATTATTGATACATTTTAAAAATCTACTTTAAAAACAAGTTAAAACTGACAGCATACTACAGAATTCAAGACTGGCTCCATTTAGGCAGAATTGCAGCTAAGCCCAAAATTGCTATCTCAAAAATTCCATAGCAATTGCCACCCAAGCCTGAGGCATCTACAGCTCCCTGGTGCCTGTATAGTTTTCACAAGGATGCTCTCAATTCTTCTGATCTTATCAATGCTAGGCAGAGCCTCTGCTACTTCCTAAACCACTTTGGATCCAGCTGCAAGGACCTGCTCCAAGAGTGCAAGGGATGCAAGGGCCCTCCTGTGTATTTGAAAAAGTCATTGGATGAGACACCAAACAGTTCTAGTAGTGTATGTCAACCCTGGAAGACAGTGACCCTAATCATTAACCTTCTCCATCACACTTGCTTTTGTACTCCTCTCTGGTCAGGTCAGCATTGTGTTTTCCTGTATGTACCCAGAAAAAACTATCTGGGGTTGGGAAGGGCCAAACGAGATCACTACAGCTTAAGAAATGACAGCAGTGGCAAAGAAGGGTAGAAATGAGCCAGGCTAAATCCTCTGACTGTTAGGAAGAAAATGAAGACAGTTGCTTAGGCAATTAGAGAACATCAAAAGAGGCCACAAGGATGGTGAAGGGCCTTGAGGAGAAGCCATGTGAGGAGTGGCTGAGGGCACTGGGTCTGTTCAGCCTGGAGGAGACTGAGGGGAGACCTCACTGCATTTACACCTTCCTCGTGAGGGGAAGGGGAGGGGCTGATCTCTTACTGACCTCTTCATCCTCATGACCTGCAACAGGACTTGAGGAAATGGCAGGAAGCTGAGTTGGGAGGTTGAGGTTCCTCACCCAGAGGGTGGTTGGGCACTGGAACAGGCTCCTCAGGTAAGTGGTCACAGCACCAAGCCTGTGTGAGTCCAACAAATGTTTGAACAACACTCTCAGGTACATGGTGGGATTCCTGGGGTGTCCTGTGCAGGGCCAGCAGTTGGACTCAATGGTTCTGATGAGTCCCTCCCAACTCAACATATTCTATGATCACGGTCTGGCTGTGCACGTGTATAAAAAAATCATTGCTTTTGGGCTCCTGCCTGACACTCCTCTGAGTCAGAGAACTCTTTGTGGCTTATGTCTTTCGTTGTAGGAACATTTTCATGTTTGCATCCAAAAAAGCCAAAGATTGGATCTGATCAACACCAATTTGCTAAAAAATAAAAAATCTTCCGCTATCTGGGACTTCTTCATTTGAAAGGATCAAAAAAAAAAACCAAAAACCTCACAGACAAGAGAGGCTAGGTATGTTGTCATCCTGAAGATGGCATACAATATGAGTAATAAAAATTGATAAATGTGCACTAACCATGTTGCATAACCCATTAAAGTACATATTAAGCCAAACATGTATTAGCATTGGTTTTCATAAAGAAATAAAGTCAGAAAGGTGAAATTAAAATTATCTCAAAAGACAGCGTATGTTCTCTAATGTAATTTGGTGCTTTTTTTTCTGAAAATGTAACTTTTTTCCCTCCATCCTCAAACAGGCAAGAAAGAAATCAGCCTACTGCTTTAGGAAAGAAATAGAAAAAGTAGACCTAAAGCACAGCTACAAACATACACAATTCTCTTTCCTGGACCAACTATCATTACAGTTATACACACAACATAGGATATTTTTGTAGCACACCTTACCTAGTGCCTCCCCTGGACATGTGTAGTGCACAGCCTATGCAGTGTTGAGACAGTTCTAGTTAGCACGGATCTTGCAGTATGTTCAGCCAGCTGTAATATTTCTGTTGAGACTGTAAAATCTCCTTTTTATGGCCCTGTTAGTCCAGTTCCCACTCAAAATAAAACAGGCATCTAGTAAATCACATAATTATGTACAGGGCTACTGAAAAACAAACAAGCAAATAAATGTAGCAGAGATCCTGTGAGGTGGTATATTACAAAAAAAAAAAACCCTAAAGCCCAAAAAACCACACTGAAATACTACATTTGGGAGAATGCCAAGGAGGATGCTCAGGGATTTTAGTCCCTTGATTAAAAGAATTGTATGTCTTTTACGGGTACTAGACCAGCAAAGGTAATTAACATCTTTTGGAAATTGATGAGCACTTGCAATTTTTATTTAAAAGCTTCTATACAAATCTAGCCCTTTATTTCAGCTAGCTGCAGATCATGATAATGGATTTCTTCAAAATAATCAATGTTGATCTCTTTGCTCCAAACTTCTGTAGCAACATCTATTGCACTTCCCTGGGTAAAGATATATAGAAAAACTCTATCATTTATCTGTGCTGTAAAACAAACAGCTACAATTGACGAGATGCTCAAAATAACAAGCCCTTTGGAAAAGTTAGTCTAAGAACTCAATAGCCTTCAATATAATTAATTCAAGAGAAATCACATAGAGCTTAATTTCCTCCACCCTCTTCCCTTATTTTCTAATCACTCTTTTTACACTTGTGGACAAAGGAGTCATTCCACACATATAGCCAAATGAAGAATAGACAGTGCTACCTACTTGAATTTCTGTAGTCAACAGTTATTTGCTTATTTTTCATTTTAATTATTCTCTTATGAATCTAACAGTCTTACCATTTTTAATAATTTTCATCTGTTCAACAGATTTTTTTTCCTATCCCAAACACTGTTTTTCTGTGTCTCTTCCAAAAAAAAAAAATCTTCATTTTTGTCCTTGTCTGGAATTCAGCACCATCAGTGATGTCAACAGAACTGTGACAGTAACTTGTTATCCTATCAACACAGTGCATTAAATACTTTTCTTTGCAAGGCCTCCTCTCAGCCCTTCAAAAAAAATTTTGAAAAAGTTTTAAATATTTTAAGCTTCTATGAGGTAAAATTAATCCCAGGTAAACTAGAGTAGCACTTCCATTGGTAGAAAGCAATTTAGTAGAGGACAAATATTAAATGATTATTTTATTATCTCTTCAATGTTTCAATTTTCAGAACTTTAAACTGAGCAATAACAAAAAACCCAACATGTGTCAAAAGTGATTTCTAGATAACACTTCCACAGAAAGATTAAATATGTGGTCTGAGCAAACTGACGACTTTGATTAATAAATTTTGATGAACTGCTTTTTCTTACCCTCAGATTCTTGTCATTATGTGAATTTTGATGTTATGTTAAATCTGGAAGCTCAAAACCCAATTATGCTGTTGGAGTTACAACTTCTCCAACTGTCTACTTACCCTTCTGAACTACAGACAGTCAAAACCAAAACCAAATTCTACCTTAGACACAGAGGAAACAGAATAGATGTTTGTTGGTACACAGCAAGGACTTGACTTCACTACTCTGTGCAAATGCACCAGCCATTCCCTGACAAGTGACAATTTGTTCGTAGCTTGCACACTTAGCTTCTCTCAGCAAGAACACAGAAGGAAAGGGTAGATCTTTAGCCTGAAGTGACTGATGCAGAATATACAACAATTTCCCTCAGGTTTTCCGATGACTTTTCACTCAGAAAATGATGTAACCTCACTCTTCATCTTGATCCTATAGCAAGTGGAAACTCTGTGCTCAAAAAGAGAAAGGTTATCAGGACTGATGCATTGTTCCATCAACATTTCTGTCATCACTTAGAACCACTGTGGCCTTGCCCCTAACCTCAGGACAGACAAAGCAAAGGTGCTGAAATACAGAGAGAAGTTACAGCAAACTTCAGCTTGTGAAAAGAGATAGACATTAACCAGGGTAGGAGGGGGAAGAAGAGGTGGTGGAGAGGGAAGGGAAATAGCTTCTTCTCTTTCATTCCTGAACATTAGCCTCCTAAGGAAAAAGCCACAGGTTACCTTTTAAGAAGAGGTTCTGGTTAAGGACTTCACATTCATTAACAACACACACACACACACAAAAAATCCATTTACAAGTCAAGATCACTCACATTAGCTCATCCAAGACCCTGATCTTCCCAAAAGTTTCAGGGCAGAGAGGCATCTGAGGCTGAAAGATCCATACTGTACTATTAATTGTGCTGTGCAGAACCACTGAGGTTCTTCAGCAGGCTTGGCTTTCTGAATACAAATGTATAAAAAGAAACTGGGTTTGCAGTGGTCTTTCATGGTAGATGATCACATTTTGGTAAAGGATGGTGAGTGAAAAAAGAATCTGCCATACTATCTAGGTTTTACTTCCTATAAAATTTAATATTCATGTATAATAACATAGAGACAATGCTAATCAACACAAGTTAGCCCCAACAGGCCATGTTTTTCTTTATGTCATCTCCTGGCAGTTAAAAGATGTTGAGAAATACTCTTGTGGGATACAAAATGGATAGGATATGAAATCCTCTATTTTTTAGTGTGACACATGAGATAAGTAAATGTTCAGTATGGAAACCAGCATTGCTCCATGACTAAAGTCACTCATCTCATCCTTCATTCCTGAATCTTGTACAAACACTGGCAGGTCTGTCTGCATTGAGTGCCACATGCCACAGATATCCTTTTAACAATCCATAAACACCCTGGGTGTTTCTGTAAGAGCTGGATGTAGTCAAGTTTCACACATAGGCTACGATAATTCAAGTGCTTGTGGCCATACCTCAGCAAGACCTATCACATGAAACAATAAAACATATACAAAAGGTTTTGCCTTTCTAGGTTGCCTTTAAACCAAATAATTTAATTGGACCTGCTTAATTAGTGGACACAGACATCTGAGATTTAGCAACAGATTTATACAACATCTAAGAGAGTAACACCACCATCTTCTCACACTTCAACTTATACCAATGTCAGAACAACCTGAAACCAAGAACATTCACCACCAGATGGTTTTAGGTTCATGTTTCTAACACATCTATTGGCTCACATGCAAAACATTTCTCATCCCTCTCTTCTCACTCCTCCATACACTTATTGACTTTATTCTGGCACTGTTCACCCCTGCTCTCATTCTGCCTGAGGAGGGACAATATTTGTTTTGTCATCCATTACTTCTCATGTGTCTAACTCTTGTACAAAATACCCAAAGTACAACCATATACACAGAAAAAAGGGAGCCAAAGATCAAAGATTTGATTTCCTATTTCATACTCGGCTTTTTTGTTTACTAAGCTGTGTCTTCTGATCTTTGTATTACTTTGTATTCTTCACCTATTGTTATCTCCTATATTTGATTCCAGAGAGTTTAAGTATATAGTGAAAGCCAGCATCTCAACTTCCTTCTCCTACTCCTCTGTTAAAAACAGAAAACCTCATCCAAACAAACAAAAGAAAGAAACCTGAGAACCACATCTGCTCCACGAAGCACTCCAGATGCAATGCCTATTGGCCATGCTGCAATTGTTCTGTGCCACTGCTCATGCCTCTGTAGAGGCTGACATGCTCCAGGGCAGAAATTCCTTTGTCTGGCACATCTATCTTTTGTGAATTGCACTGTACCCCTGGAGGTGAACACAGGGCACTTTGATGCAGGTTAAAAAACAAATAAACAAATAAAAATGCATAAAAGCCACACAAACACAAACAAAAAAACCCCAGCTCGTACATACCAGGTCATCAGTATAGATGTAAATTAAAGCCTGGCCTCTGGCAAATAAAATTGAAAACTGCCCCTACACTGGAGAAATTTCAGATAGGTAAACACAATTTATATCCATTAAATCCAACAAAATTGAGGGGTAAGAGGCAATTTACATGATTTGAGGGGAGAAGAGATTGAGTTTAGATCCAAATGTCTCCAAATTTTGAAGGAGTTCAACTCTAGATCGGTACCTTGCATTCTGTGGTAACTCCACCGCATGTAGTTTCCTCATTGGTTTTTTTCTGTACAGAATGCACAAATAATCGAGTCCATCTGCAAGAGGGAACTTTCATTTCATTCTTTAGCATTTAAAATAGATTAGGACTCCAGGTGGGATTTTAAAAGAGGCAATATTTTAGAATTAGCATATTTACCATAATCATTTTAAAGCAATTTACATCCATCAATTCTCCTTACAGGTTACATGCACGCTAATGTCCACCCATGTGGACACATCACTGCCCTAAAGAAAGAAAAACTGCATGTGTCTGAAGAGTAGTAGGCAGCTTTGATAGACAAGTGCTGCAAGGGCAATGGGGCTACTTAATAAAAAGTAGCTAAAAAGACAAGCTGGTAGAAGCAGTTGCACTGTAGCACTGCGTGCTAGCACAGTTTGATCTTTTTCGTTCCATTAGAGGTAAAAAGCCCTCAAGAACCTAGAAATAGACCCTGGAAAACAGATCCATGGCTTTGCTTTTTGCCTTCCTGAGAGAATTTTGCTCTACTTTTACAAACAAAAACCCAACAAGAAAAAGGAAGCTGAAAATACACATTTGTTTTGATGAATTTATTCACAAGCTGAAATAGTACATTTAAAAAATGTTTTTATTAAATTTAATGAAAAAGTATTCATCTTTTTGATAGGTGATAATTAACCATTATTCTGTCATAAACAGAAAAGAAAGATGTACTTACGTAGATTTAACTGAGCATTGTGTTAATCACACGGCAGTGACTCAAAACACAAAACCAAAGCAGAGAAGTTTCTTATATGAAATATTCCTTTTGCCAAGGAAAATACAGACTTAATATTCCTGAAAGTCAACTCACGATCACATAAATAAACCTTCAATTCAGTTTTACCCAATCCATTTTGATTGAGTTTCACAACCAGATAGAAGCTGATCAACTGTCATGATGACAGATTTAAATAATTTACACTTACGTTGAATATTAAAGCTTAAAAACTTCTCTTCATGCACAATTTCAGGAACTTGGGAGCAATCCTCCAAATATGTCAGGCTTTAAGTTAAATAAAGCTGTGTGTTGTTAAATATCTATCTTAGTGACAGATAAGGCACAGACCTTGAGCTCCACTCAGTCGAAACATTAAAATTAAAGTGGTGAGAAACAACAAAGAGGAGGAGGAGGATTTCTCCAAAACACTCAGGACACTGCCAGGGTGGGGAGTAGCTAGCACATCTGTACATTTGCCCTCTCAGCAGGAAAAATATGCAGTTTATCTTTTCAAAAAGCAGTAACCACATATTAACTACCATATACATTGCTTTCTTCAAAGAGGCAGCCAAGACTTCCCATGAAGCAACTAAGGCCAAGGGTAAGGATCACCAATCAAGTCAAACCTTTTACATATAACATTTCTACCTAAACATAGTTAACACACAAAATGTATGGGCTCAGATATACTGCTGTAGGCAGTGTGAAGAAAAATAAAGTTTAGGCAAAAAGATATTCCAGGTCCTCATATGCACAGAATAATTAAATTTTTTTTTTAAGATGGATTTCCCCAATTTTCTCCAAGTACATGAATACAAATGCTACATACCTTTCATAATGGAAAAGAGGCTGTGAAGGACTTAAATACTGTACATAAATGCCTTTGAGTGGGTACACTAGCATGGTTAATCCTATAGAAATCTATAAATTAATTTACAGGCCTTCAAGAGCCCAATAATGGCTCCAATTCAGCAGTCATATGATTAATATCACCAATCCACTACTAGATTTTATTTCCATCCTATTTAGAGAAAATATGCAAGCCAATCTGACCCAGTTCAGTCTTGCTTGAAACCTCCAGAGAATTATGCATAGACCTACCACATGAAAAAAACTAATTTAAAAACAGATTAACATGCAAATCTGGTTTGAATTATTCACTTTACAGCATTTATATTTTTCAAAAAAAGTTGGGCAACACACAGACTGTGCTTAGAAAAGGGCCTGCATGTCTGCATTGCTGCATCTCAGAAACAACTACTGTAACATTTCCCAATTTCCTAAACTGAATGATGTATGAAATTCATATAAAAATTGCGGCAGATGGATTTTTCCCCAAAGGTAATGCCTTGTTAAATAAAGGAAATGAGAGAAAAAAGAATTTGGACTGAAGACCTTAGTCTAGAAGTATAACAATGGTAGTTTGGCCCATGTGGACACAAACCTAAAGACTTTAGCCAGCTTCACTGTGTGTATGCTGCAGTCCAGTCACTTGAAGGCGGTGGAAGAGCCCTGCACTGGGTAGGAAGTATTAATTCGGTGAACATGTGCAAAAAAAAATGAGCACAAAGCCACAAAAAGGAAGTGGGAAAAGTGATTTGAAAATAACCCAGAATCATTATCTCTATTAGCCTGTGTAAGTCTTGGTCTTTCTAAGACAGTCTATTCGGTCTGTATGAGCTGAACAAGCTGCAGTAAAAGTAAGGGGTTTGGGGATAAAAGATTATAGAATAGATAAAACTATTAACAAGTACAGTGGTGTGAATATTCTTTCCAAATTCTTACCCCTCCCCTCCCCCAATATCTAACAGCAAAACGTCTAATTTAAGTAAATAAATAGATAAATTTGGTGGGGAACTGTTCTCCACCAATCTGTTGGTTTCCATCACTCCTTGTACATCTTCAGTCCTGAAGATGGTTTTGGACACCAAGACATCCAAATGAGATCTCTGCTTCCACCCAAATCACACAGAAAATCAAGTCTCTCTGTGTGTGTACATATATATTTGTAAATATATATTTATAGACACATATCCACAACCTGCCCAGATATATATGTGTGTATATGCATATGTACATAGGTGCCATATGTACATACGTGTAACTGTCTGTATATGTATACCCACACACAGAAAATCTGTATGAGGATATAGAGCAAAGAGAATTACCTGACAGGCTGAGGATGACAGTGCTGTGAACATTCTAGACACTGAATATACAAATTAAAATACTAGAAGTCAAGAAGGAGCTCACTGATATTCTGTCCACTATTCCATCACCATTGACACAAACGTAGGAGAGAACAGTCCCAGCCAACATCAAGCCCTGTTCTGTTCTTGTTTTTTCAAGTTCTTTGCTCTCTGGACACTTGAGAGATCAGCAACTTAACAGTGACTGTCTGGAACAAAATCAGGCAGTGAGAACCAGACTTTTGCTGAGATGGCTTTAACCATTTGTGCAAATGTTATGTGAGTGCTGGTTGTGGTCTTCTCACTCTTGTACCTCAGAATCAGCAGCCTATGTGTATTGCACCCTGAAAGCACAACACATTTGATTACTGAAACTGCAGTGACTGACAAGATCCCAGAACTTGAGAATGGTGAGTCTGACATAAGGATCACAGAATTGATGCGTGTCCCAAACCAGAATATTTTTCAGAAAAAGTCACCTCCTTTGCCTCCTCAAGGACACAGTTAATTAAATGACCCTTCATTATCTGAAACATAACCAAGTACTGCTCCCCCAAGTTGTGAAAATATGAGAATAGAGATGTTCTCATTGAAACTTAAAACCTAGGCTCAATGGGCTAAAGCACCAGGAAAATCAAGATGCCAAGCAGCCCTAAATAGGCTTTGCCCTATAGAAAGTGATTAGTAGCACACCTTAGAGCTTGCATGAGTAGCTCAGATCAGCCAGGTGAAGCTGAACCAAAGGAAGGCTAAGGAAAATGTGCTGAGCAGTTCAGAGCTATTGTGGTCAAGTGTTCTTCACCAAAGGTGCATCCACACGGTTGGTTAAACCAGTCCACAACTAAAGACTGAGCTGTGTAGTATTGCTTTTCATCCAGGATGCCAAGACAGTCTTAGATGTCGTTCTCCATAGATGCCACAGCCACGTCCAGTTGGCTAGAGGATAATAAGCTAACAATGAGGCATCATGAGTAATCAAGATTGCATTTGCATTGTACAGGAGCCAAACTTAGCACACCCAGTACAACCAGTGAAATGCTTCTCTAGAACTGATCTGACTGGTCACAGCCTGTAAGGTGGCTACATGGAACTAGATCAAACCCCACCACTCATCTTCTTTCCAAGCTGTGCATCATTCCAAAAGACTGAAGATTAAGTGGCATTTTCTGGAAATAGTCAAACTTCAGATAGTCAAATTTCAAATTCTTTGTATTTTATTTTCTCTGTTAACTTCTACATATAAGTGTCAAAGTCACTACAGTGAGCCTTGCTGAAGTGAAAGAGAGTAAAAGTTTATTTAAAATCTATTTGTTGCAGAGATAAAAGTGGTAAATTTAGGATGGAATGTTTTCATAGAGACATTGGACTAGTGGAAAGCCAAGGGAGCATTGGGAATGACCTTATCCTTGAAGCTGTGCTTTGGGAGCCTCGGAGCCACAGAGCACAGCCTGGCAGCCCACAGAGGACCCAAGGAGGGCTGCATTGCAAGCTGCCAGGAAAAACAGGGAACCTGCAGCAGCCCACGGGAACTTCATCCCTGCCTCAGAGCACAAAGGGACTCACTGCGGAGCTCTGAGCAACCCCCGAGGTATTAAATGTTTAGCTGCGAACAATCCCCCAGGTGTTAAATCCTTGTGTTGGGCCAACCTCGTATGTTTCTGACAGACCAAAGTGGCCTGAAATCAGAAACGGAGACTCCAAGAATGAACAGTGCCGTACACACAAAAAAATTTACATACACAAATAGATATTAATGACTTATTTTGTTAAGTCTAAGTGTATCTAGGGGAAACAGTGTTGTGAAATTAGGAACTTAAGCCACATACCCAGTAATTTATCTGCTAGAACAATTACACATCTAATACCTTTATTAGTCTAGTGAAATGAGTTCCAAGTTAAAGACTGAAATTATCTTTTCTGAAATATACAAAGCCAAAATGGAATGTCCTATTAATATTAAAAGACAGCTACTAGTAAAAGTCAGATAGTTCAAGGTTAAGTAGAATGATCTGTTTTCCCTAAGCACTGATACACATATTCCCAGTAACATCTAAGAACCTATCTGTTCTAACCTCCACTGAGCAGTATTGTTGCTAATTGAACATGGAGAGTGGGTTTGTTCCATCAGATGTGTTCATTTCTTCTAAGAACACCCCATGGAATATCAAATGTACTAAATATAGCTGTCAGCATTAAAAGCCTGCAACTGGAAAGTGCTATTAAAGAGCTAAGTGTACTTCACTTGGCATTATAAAGCCAAAGCCCTCTTTAAAGATACATCATGTTATTAGAGACTATTCACATTAATGCAAAAATCATCATTCTTAATATATTTTACAAGACACGTCGAGGCTACTTCCAGGCTCAAGAGTTCCTCAATTTCTCCCACATTTACTGGTAATTACATAAATGAATCAATAGTGTTTCAAGTAGGGCAAAGAGAGAACTGTAGCAAATCCATACACTCACTTTCCTCTGCAAACCAGCTGTGTCCAGGTAAAGCTTCAAAAGCAGAAATGATGCAACATCTATAAATGTTTGCCAACTTCTTACACTATTGCATTTACCATTGCAGTGTCTAGGTGTGATAAATTTTCAAATTATTACAGGTTTTTAGTAAGAAACACTGAGAGACTCACAGGAAAGCCTCTGCTCAGTAACTTTGCCTCCCTCAATGTAAATACACAGAATTCATGGTGGGAAGGAAATAATGTAGAAATGGAAGCACAAGGGAATCTAGGAATAACTAAGCCTGAGGAACAGTTTGCTAAAATCACAAGTATTGTCCCTATGGTATAAGCAAAACTCTTGATTACTTTTAGAGGACTCTTTGCTTCTACCTCTACAACTCCATCCAAACCCCAGTGATACTGTTTGAGAGCAAAATTAAACATGTAGCTGGTCTCTGACAGAGAAGTCTCAGAAACATGGTGGAGATTTTTTTCATTTAAGAATACTGTAGTTGAGTACCCCTAGTAAATGTAATAGCATAGAATACTTCAGGTAAATTATATTCCTTTACCACAACCCCTACTACATATCCCTCTGTTGGTCCTAAAATATGCAAGATTCATTTCAAAGACATGATTTCAAGCAACATGTTGTTAAGCACAGCAAGCAATTTGTGCATCTCCCTTAACTGCCCCTCCCCTTCTAGTTTATGGGAATTCATATAATTTCCACCATTTTATCTCTACCCTACCTAATGCACTGAGATCACTATCTTGTTCTAAAAGTAACTCTATTAAACACAAGATGTGCTTCCAGAAAATTAACTCCTCCCCATCCCCAACAACTCCTTAATGAACAACAACAATCTTAAGTAATAGGATAAGTACTCAAATTAGAGAGTAAAATTAGCCCTGGTATAAAACAACATATGGATTGTGGTCAACAGTCTAAATTCAAATACAGGCTGCGTAAGCCTAAGAAGTCTCAATTCCAACCAGCCAGATAGATAAATAAATTACATGATCACCTATTACAAATCAATAACAAGAACCTCTTAGAAAACAATTTCCTCTCTATACAAATTGGGTCAGTTTACAGTTACCAGGAGCACCACCGAATAGTAATGTCTTTTCTAGAGTTCAGAATATTGTTTGGCAGAGCACTAATAAAAAATCAGCTAATTCTGGCCTTTACCAGAGTAACAGAAACATTCATGTTAATAATGTCAGCATGTTCTAAAAGTGAAAACATACCCAAAGCAAAACACAGTAAACTGACAGAAGCAAAACTAATTTTTCCTCCAGATAAAGCCCGTGTAATACTCATGTCTGAAGTTAAACACCAATATTGTTCTTCCAACCAAGACTGATCTAAGAAAATAAAAATAATAATAATAATAAAGAAGAATCAATTTGGAGGAAAGAACGAGCACTACAGAAGCACAAACTACCATCCAGAGAATATTTCTCATTGTTTACTCTGCAAAGCACATGTTATTAGAGCCAAATCCCAGAGGCCTTGTTTTTGTCAAAGTTCCCACCAAGTTCAGAAGCCGTTTTGCCTACTTTTTCCTCATCCAGGAAAGATAAATGCAATCTTCTTGTGACACACAGCAGAACCCTTTTATGTAGCTCATCGTCTCTTTATTATTGCTAGCTGTCAGAGAGCAGTGACTTTTGTATGGCTGCGATTTTCCCATTGCAAGCACTCGCTGAGGAATAGTCAAACTCTGATTAGATATTACAAACCCTTCTCAGAAGGCTTTCTGAACCACAGCCAGCGGGATTCCCTGCAGCATTAAGGCCAGTCTTGCTCCCACTACAGTCTGTGGGACTTTTGCCAAGGATGTAAGTGGCATTATGACTGGTATCCAACAGCAGATATTACCCATTACTCTCAAGACTTAAAGACCTACCCACCTGCAAATATATAATAAATAAAGAGCTTAATTGCATAATTAATTACAAGGGCTTTTAATCCACAATAGACAACACCATAGGTTTTAGGTAGCCTGCATAAAGCAGACTATCCATTAGATCAGTATTTGCTTGATATCAGTTTACAGGAAGATTGCAGAGGGATTCATTAGCAAGATACATATTTTCAAGAACCAGAGAACACAACAGGAAGAAATAAAATATAGTGAAATCAAAAGAATACCACCATAGCCTAGACCTACAGGCATAAATAATTTCATACTGTGTACACAGCCTTCCAGCAATGGTTTTCTTAACAATATATGCATGATGGGCAGTGATTTTGAACAGTGAGTGCAGTGCTCCTACTAGACTTTTCTTTTTTCCAAGGCACCAGGCAGAGATGTAGCAGTGTACACAAGTGGGGTGTAAAGTCAATGGGATTACATTTTCCTAATTATTTTCTGCTTGAGGTTTACATCACATACACAAAATGAGATCAGCCGGGACTTGCCTCTCTAACAAATCACTCAGACTTAAACATTGCTCAGATAAACAAAAGGGGGCGGGGGNNGGGTGGAGGCAAGGCTGAGAAAAGGCAGAGAAGTGCTTCTTCAGTCACAGTTGCAAGGAACAAAAACCTGGAGGGGGAAAAAAGCTGTTGGACCGCCACCAAATCTCCCCCCACTAGAGACAAGAGCCCATCTGCTGAGCTCTGCAACTTAGCTTTAACTACCATTCAACTCGCGTCTCTGCAGAGATCAATCTACAGAGCTGGCAGATGGACCCCTGCTTCCCTGAGTCGCTGTGTTATTTGTTTAATAAATTTAATTAATATCCATACTGCACTGGATTGCTCCCAGAAAGGGGGCTGCAGCTCTCTCTTTCCCCGATAGCAACATGATGAGTGATTTCCCAGAAAAGACCAGATAACAGTACCCCCAGGCCACTGAAAAATTAAAAGTGCCATGTGCTTACGTTGCTTCGCATGTATTAATTTCTGCACTGCACTAATTTGTTCTTGAAGCCTATTTTAACTTTATAAAAGTATGGGATTTTGAGAAAGTCATAATTCATTTTGGTTTATATCAGTTACAAAATTAATTGGAAAGGAAAAAAGCATCAAATCTAATTGGATTTCCAAAAATTTTATCTATTTGCAAGAAAGAAACAAATTGTTAATGAGAGTGTCTCCTCAGGCAATATATATTGTCACAGTTTCTGCCAACAAGTTATAGGCAGTCAGGGTCATGTTGGACATGCTTTCCTTTAATGCTTAGGAACACACTTATTTTAACCAATAAAGACATATTCAGCCCACATAAAATAATTTTTAAAAGGATGAAGGATGAAGGAAAATAAAACCACTAACAAATTTTTACAGCAAAAAGCAAAACGAAACACATTATGATATTCCAGCAGCAAGAGGAAGCATAATATATGCACAAGTGAGAACAAAAATGTTGTCTTCAATATTAGCATTTTATATTTCCTGCATTTAAAGTTTTAATTTTTCATCATAAAAAAATGAAATTGAGTCATAATTAAGAAAATTATTTCAAGTCAAGCGTATTTAACTCCTAGAGTTGTGTTAAATTGATACACTTCTCTTTGGGCCCCATTTTCTCATTAACCCACCTTATGGCTGGAATATTTCACCCTGGTGCTGATGAGCTCAGCTCCAGCAGCAGGTGTCCTAGTGGACAGTCCAATGTTATCTCCAGCATCTAACCTTTCCTACCACCTTTTCCCAGAAGTAGCTGTGGCAGGAAAGGTTAAGCACACCTAAACACTTCTCTCTGCCTCTGGGGAGGGGAGGGTGAGAGGTACCCATCCCTCAGGCCAGCCAGCACACCTGCTCCTGGGACTAACTCTCTGGTCCATTCCATTTGAAGTCAGCCTTATTTATTCAAATAATGAGTTTCAATATGAGGTCTTTGCTAGTTTAGGTGATTATGAGTGTAGCAGGTTAAGCAACAATAATACACAATTCTGGAGACAAATCCAAAGAGGCATTTAACAGCTTTAGTTAACTACAGCTCTCTCGCAGCTCCCTACACATTAACCTTTTCCACCACTGCTGCCATTTTCATAGTGAATGTCTAACCTTACCTTCAGAAAGTAACACAGCCAGAACAGCAGTGACCACGGGTATTCTGTCACCATCAAAGACAGCAGTGAGAAAAGTCAGGAAATAAGCACTGGTACACTTCAGTGGTCTCCAAAAAGCAATTACCTTCTATCTGCAGAAAGAAATTCATTTTTAGAGAGAGGATCCAGGAAGGCAGCCCTGCATGGAAGGGGGAACAAGTGAAAAGACCTACTAAACCCAGCTGAAGACCCCACTGTGAACTCTGGCAATGCTGTTGCAGCTCCCAGAGAAGTAAAGGCAGGGCCAGTCACAGGACACAGAGCTTGGTAGTGTCACCATCCACAAAAGCAGGAGTCACAGCAAAACAAGAGGTGTTAGAGAATTAGAATTGTTCCAAGGATAACTTTGGGAAATTCTTTTCCTTACAGACCTCACTGAGAGTTTCAAAGAAGTGCTTAATACAAAAATAACCTGTACAGCTCAAAAAAGGTCGGCACACGTATTGATAGATTTTTTTTTTTTTTTTTAAATGCTGGGTCATTTGAATTCTGAAAGGAATAAGAGTTTCCTCTAGAGTATAACATCTAAACAATCTTTTCTCTCATACCTCTAACTTTGTAAAAAATTTACAAAGTGAAATGACAAGCAAATGACTGCCTAACAAATATTTACACAGCATCTTTTATTCATTAACGATCTTGTAATTTTTATAAACCTATTATGTATCTATCCTGTTCTGCAAGCAGGGAAGCTGAGACAGCAACTTGCCACAGTCACCCCTTCCTCAAGATCAGTGGTACAGTGGTACTCATTCACTCACTCATGCCCTGGAACTCCTCCTTGCCCAGAAGAGATCATAGTAAGTAGTTGGAGTCTTAAATATAGTGAAAATCAAAAATAAGAAAGGCTTTTTTAACGGAATCAACATTTCAGAGTGATGGAAAGCAGGAAGTACTACAGAGTAAGTCATCAACACAGTATATTCTGCTAATTTCCTGACCTTCATAAACGGGTGCAACATTGCATCACTCAGAGTAGCTGCCACTCTTAGACAGGGACAGGCTTAATATGGCAAGAAATGGAAACCCTCCCTACAACTACAAAGCAGTCATTGCACACTGTTAGTCCAAATTTCATGCACCTCAGCCGTGACTAGTGAAGGCCTGTGGAGTGAGGGCACAGTCTGTCCTTTGTACAGAAGCCACCAGTGGTTTCTTTGCCAGGAAATGCCGGGAGGCTGCAGCCCCTGTCTATTAAGAGAGACGTGCAATGGACTCCCCATTTCCCATAGGCTGTGAATGCCTCGCCACTTGTGACTTGACTTAGAAGAGAAGTTTCCAGCTCTGTTTTTCACTGCCTTGGCAACCTCATTTCCTTACTATGATTCAATTTTGTTTGCCAAAGGGAGGCTGGTTACTTGTTGTCTCATCATACTGAGCTGCCTTGAGATGATTAACTTCTTTTTTTTAAGCCTCATTTCTCCCTCCATAACATTTTTTGTAAATTGTTATTTATCGTCCTCTAAAGCTGAAATGAAAAATGTGTTGAATGATTTAAATATTTCATTTCCCAAAATAAAGTTAGAATAAGTTTTAAAACACTGCAAGGAAAAGGGGAAGAAGAAAACTTTCTATTTGATGGAAAATTCTGATTGTGATCATATGATTTTTATTTTGAGGGGGTAGGATTCTTAGGGGGTAGGAAAGGGATTTACATTTTTTTGTTTTGTCAATGTCTCCCTGAAAGCTATCATAAAGGTTTAGTTGTTAAAAAAAAGTCAAAAGTTTCAGACATCAGACCTTAAGACGTCTGAAAAGGAAATGAATTCTAATGCAACATAAAGATCAATATTCTTTAAGCAAGAATCATGCAGTTATAGCCAGGACAAACAGATTTCTTGATCCAAATTCTGACTACTTTCATAGCAGTACTAATTTTCACAACCTACTACATACTCATAATGGTATATGAGTCAATCAGACTACCTCTGCCTGAATTTATTTTCACGTTCTCAATGATGTTATTAATTGAAAGACTAATTCATCTGACAGCCATTAAAGACACACAATAACATTATTCATATTCCCCTGTGAAGTTATATGCATGTAAAATATTGAAATAAGCACAGAAAAGCAGTTACCTATACAAGAGATATACTCTAAAACCCACATGAGCTGCTTATAAGACATTAAGACACAAATCTCTATAACAGATCTATATGTGACCTTAGGGGTTTTTTCCCCAATAAAAATTCAATGTGCTATTACATTCAGGAGTGCATAGTCCTTTCCATGTTGTTTTCCTTTGCAAAACTCAAAGCACTAACATGACAGGAAAAGTGGGTTTGTGACTACTAAAAAGATGCAGCAAATGCTGAAAAACTAAAGAAAGTGTAGCTATTGTGATTTTTCCATATAAAGCAGACATGTAAGCCTAAAACCTATTGGATAACTTGCATCAATATGCTCTGCATTTTTCCTGTGAAAATTTGCCTTAGGTGAGCAAATGTAAGGCAAATTTGCCTTACATGAACTATATAGACTAACAAAGAGGTATTATCCTCTTGAATTATAATACACAAGCAAAAAGTTATTTATGGAAGTAAATGGATAATACTCCTAACCTCCCCTGTGCCTTTTTCCAAATCAATTGCAAATTGCATTAATAATGCAGCTCCCAGAAAAATGAGTAAAGTCCTTCTCTTTCAGTGTACCCATGATGATATGGTTTTTATGTTTTGTTGCTTAGTTGGGCTTTGTGTGTTTGTTGGCTTTTCAAGTCTTTTTCTGTACTTTTACAATTTCTAAGTCAGCAGAGGATTTCAAGTTGACTGTAATGTCATTCATCTGTTACTAAAATCTTATTCAAGTTTAATGCTAAATTTCAGTCAAGTGAAGAAATGCTACCACTGTTTATCAGTTTACTGTATTAATGTATGTATTACAAAATCCCATAGCATGTCTGATTCCCTGGACAAAGTCAATAAGATCATAACAGGAGCAACTGCAAAGGCTTCAGGTCATTGTGCACTTAAACAAAGACGGGCAGAAATCTGTGGGTCAGATTAGGGAGATAACATGCAGCACTTCAGAACATAATCCAGCAGCCCTTTCCTTTCTTTTGATCTCATTTTGAGCAGATCACCTGGAAGCTGTGTAAGAGCTGCCTCTCCTCAATCACCTGATGCTACCAGCTGCCAGAGGACGAGGGGATCCCATCATTACCATCTCTGAGTACATCTTGTCTTTAGTTATTATTTTGGACAACATTGCTAAACCAAGGAATCTTTTTCACAGGCTCCCATAACACTGCTAATCTAAGGTCAATCACCAATTCAAGCAAAATAGCTGCTGGAAGAACTTGCCAAGAAAAGGAAGCTCTGTCTATCCTCAGGGCAGGGTGGTATCACCAACATGAAAGGTTAGTAAAATATGAGTTCAAGAAAGCAACTGAAGCTTCAAGTTGATCTTTCATCACACTATCAAAGATAGAGAATTAATTTCCTTACCTAAAAAAGAAAAATAAAGCAGAACTTCTAATACCCAGATACTGCAATTACAATATGATAACTGACAAACACAATGGGTATGCTTTGACAAGATGACAAATATATATTGATTGTTATTTAAAATATCAGCTAGAAATTATTTAGGTGCATCTTCCAGTGACAAATGAACTTTTAGAGATCAGAAATCATGGCAAAATGGATGAAATTCCTTTGTGTGGGGTTCTGGAGTCCAGCTGCTTAATTCTACCAAAATAAAATAAAAAACTGACTAATATTAAAAGCCTTAAAAGGCTGAAGAGGGTCCTTTGAGGACATGCTCAAGCAACAAGGCATCTAAGGCTGACTTGGAACTCTATCACTTGGAGATCTGCTAAGCAGCAGTAGACAATTATATATTCAGAAGGGAATATATTACCTTAACTGCCTCAGTCACATAAGAAGCATGAGGAAAGAAGCCACTAAGAGCAACATTACTTTTCCTAGATGTTGTTGACCCCAGTTCTTTTTAGACTCGGATTCATTCCAGGTTAGACTTCCCAATAAAGGGAGGAAAGAAAAAGTGGGAAAGAGAAGAAAAATCAATCCCATGTTCCAAAAGCTCCACACAGAGGCTGTAACTAGAAGTGAATAACCTGGAGTTTCTGCAATAGTCATTGACAGCCAATTTCTAGAACAGATATCAAGGAAAACTTTTCCTGAGGTCCAGTGAGTGGGCATTACACCACCTGGGAGATGAATCATCATTTGTAGAACTCAAGTGCACTTAATAAGCATGAGCTCATTCTAATAATGCAATCTGACAGGCTGACATTCCCTATTACTGACTTTTGAGGTCACTTAGTGAATTTTTACATAACTGGGTTTTCTCTTCCATGATCTACTAATATATTGAGTGGTAAACCTATACCACAAACTGACTTCTACTCCTGGTGTGCCTGAATTACACCAGTGGTGCTAAGTGATCAAAAACTGTAGAAGAAACTTCAGAAAGCACATTTTCCAAGAAACTAGTGTGTGGGAACACATCCTGATTTACAACTTTTGTGAAGACAAGGTAGTATCAAAGTGCCCAAATAGAATACAAGATTTCCAAATTGTGTTGTGTCACAACAGAAAAAAACCCCCATGCAGCATTGCTGATAGGCTAATATTCTGTGATATTATTTTGATTCATCCACCTACCTGCAGGTTATTCAAGCAGTTATGCTTCCAGAAGGCCTTCAATTAAACCTAGAAACTATGAAAAACTTGTCATCATGATGCCACGAAAATAATGCCCCATATTTTGGGCCTGAACATGGCATCTGAATCTAACTCCAACAGTAGGACACCCCAAAGATTTGGAAATCCAACTGCACTTCAGCTAACCTTAAATTTTACTGAAGTACCTAAAAAAAGTTTTTAAATGTTGAGGCGTAACTAACTACAGGTAATTGTTGCATGCCACTGATGCTGAAAGAAAAAAGTAACATCTATACCTCAGTGAGTCAATCGTGCAATGGAAGGAGGAAACATCCTTCATATGTATATGGGATGTATGTTATATATGCAGGAGAGAATGCAAACAGGTCTAAAGGCCACCAGAGAAAAGGGTTTTTTTGCAGTTCTGTTGAGTGTGAGTTAACAATGTTTAGTGTGAGTTAACACTATTCAAAAAATCTGAAGCTAGTGCAAAAGAACTCCAGTCTGGAGCATTTCAGGTTCCTACTGATCTTGCATCATTTTTGAAGTCAGTAACAAGTCATAATATTCCACAGATACTTAAGAACTCAGAGAGCACCATCACAACCCACTGTGTTAACTAAAAAAAAATGTGGTAATTTTATGTAAAGAAACTGATGCTTACAATGGGTTTATTGCAAACATTTTTTATATGTCAAGGTTTCTTTGTTCACAGTTCATGCTTACAAGGACTCCTTCATCAGTTATTTAAGACTACAGCTCAAACAGAAGAAATACTGCAGAAGTAGCAGAACTGCCAGTGAATTTCTAAGTTGCCAACCAGGTAGTTATTGCAGACTGCAAATCAACATGCCTCCACTTACCCTCTGCTTAGTAAGATGCATTCAACTGTCCAATCAGCCACACTCCATTCTTCCTAAGTATTTCTTATTAAGAGGAAAACCTAGGTTTTCATCCGTCAGGTCCAGACTGAGTGAACTGTGGCTGTTCTTATGATTCAGAAACATCCATCTGCTCAGAAGGAATTGAGACAGCTACAGTATTCTGTGTAACCCTTCAAAATACCATGATGTGATAGTCTTCAGTCATACAAGGGACCAAAATTATATTTTCTAGAGGAGGAAGACTCACCACCAACCTCTTCAGCAAATTCCTGCCTTTCTGATCTGAGTTTCTTTTCTTTTGGACAATGACGTAGTGAAGATTGGAGACTTGAAGGACTCCACAGCTTTCCCATGGGATATCTGGCCAAACAGTAACATGAAACTCAATATGACAACATAAATAACTGTTGGTTTAAAAACATAATAATGGGGGGGGGGGAAGCTAAAACTGTAAGAAAACAGAATAAACCTTTTTGCAACAAAGCAAAAATATATTTTATTATATATAAGTGATACAACATCAGGTAAACTGTTTCACACTGCTCAAAATTAATTTCATGCTGAATAACCTGACTAAATGTTTCATGTCAAAAATCATCTTTGCAAAAGACACCATGTGATGTACACCACTTTCCTCAAACTTACAATAAAACAATATTATCAGTCCATGAAAAATTTTCCCATTTGAAATATTTACATGTCATTACAGGGTGAACATTAAATAGTTTATTTGGCAAGAACAAAGTAGTTGGATAACTACTAAATGTTGAATGAAAACTAAACAGTGGGTTCCACTAACAGGAACAGTGACTGGGACAGATGAGCAAAGTTAGCTCAAAAAAAAATCGCTCTTAACTCTCCAGTTTTATTACTCGACACTCACATCACCATCCCCCACCATGCATTGCCCATCATCCCAACTCCAGCTCAAAACACTTCCATTCCAGAGAAAAAAGCTGTTGTTTCATGCAACAAAGCTATACAAATCTTGAGTATATTTGATAATATACTGGTATTATCAGGCAGTAACTTCCTAAATTTGGACTACAACAAACAGACCTGGAAAAAGTAACCATAACCTTCATAAATTCAGCCTAGTTTTGTACAATCTGAGGTTTTCTGAGGACTAAGCTTTTCTATTTATGCAAGTGCCACAAACAATGAAGTGCATTTCCTATTTACTCTAAGTTTCTACCTTCCCTTTAAGCCAGAGCACTTTCCTGATTTTATTTGGTGGATATATCTGCTTTCACTCAACTGCTGACTCCTTCCTTCAAGTCCCATCTTCCTGACCACACCAGGAACGTGAATATAATTGTATAGGTCCTGCTGTGTTGTATAAGATGAACTAGAAAAAAATACCACATTGTACATCCCCAATAGGCAAAAAATCAGTCAAAGAAATCCTGAGGTCCCTGAAAAAAAAGCATAGGGATAGGCTGATATTTTCCCTTCACAGACATGGCCATTCTTGACATCACATTTCTTTTAATGCATTTGTAATGTTTTTCTCTCAGAAATCATTCCTCTCTTAGATTTAGGATAGAAGAATTCAGAAGTAAATTGAAAGAATCCTAATAATTTAATAATCAAACTTCACTCAAAGGTCAAGAAGCCTGCACTTTATTCTTAGGCCCCTATAAAATACACAAAAGTTCCCATGCTTTCTTCAGCTTCCTCAGAAAACAGTATTTCTAAACCAAAGCTTTTCTGGTAGTCTTACATAACTTTGGTTCCAAGCACAGGATAAGATTTTCTCTTTTAAAAGAAATGGCTTACAGGCTCACTCTTGCTTTAACAAGAATTTTCAACATTATAAAAACTGTGAGTGTGTGACAAAGGCTCTAGAATGTGCATGAAACACTTACTGGGACAACTTCAGATATTAATTATAAATATCTATTAACTTTGTTGAAGGAAAGCCTTTTCTCCTTGTGATTGACTACCACTTTTAATGGAGTGCATTCAAGAGACTCATCTTTAAAATGTGCGGATCCCAACTTTGCCTGGGACCCTGGCAGTTTCAGACCAAGAGGATATGAAAGTTGTAAGAAGTAGAAATCCTTTAAAGTCACCCAATTTGATAGGTTTCAAGTACAATTTGAGACCCAATCAGCTTCTGCAGATTGACTGCTGATAAATTACTACCTCTCTGAATAGCAAAGACTGCTGGCTTGTGAAGTTTATTTTTAACTGATAGTTAACTTTAACTTGCAGTTATGTTTTAATTTATAGTTATTTAAAATTTAATTACCATCATGTCACTCAAAGCTTTGTACAGGCTTTCTTTTTTAAATGGTAGACATAAATCAGTAAAATAAATTAAATGCCACTGACTGCTACATAGTTATACAGCAAATTAATGAAATCACTCAGGAATACACAGGTAATATAGGCATAAATAATACTGCATCCAACAAGTGGGGCAAATATGCTATCAAAGCTGTCATGCAGCCATGAGAGCAGCGAGGGGGTGCACCATGAAAGAGAGCCATCTCCTTATTTTAAGTAGCAGCATCTACACCAAACTCAGTTATTAATCCACATCTTAGCAACTCTGCTGCACTTGCCATGGCTGTTTTCCCCTAGTTTTTCAAGTAGGTCTTTTGATAGATGGCCAGGCTTGTTCTATGTTATCTCTCTTTATGGCCTATTTCAATAAATTAAAAATCACCTTTGTACCTCTTGGACAGATGCAGCTCTTGTGCAGCTATGAAGGTTACCATACTTCATGGCTGAGTTTTGGAAAGCACACATTACTCTCTGAGGACTTCTGGAGGACTTTTTCTGGAGCTTGTTCCCCTTTGTGGCTGCCATTCCCAGCCCAAGCCTGTGTGAAATAACCTTTCTTTACAGGCATTGGTTCACCTGACTCCTCAATGCTACTATTTACATGCCAAGGTAGCAACTGTATCCTAACTGAGAATTCTCAAAGTAACCCCAAAAGCCACATTCCACAGAGACTGTGATCCTGTAAAGCAAAATCCTTTTCTCTAAGTCTCTCCTGATCCAATTCACAAGCTATGTGAAAATATGCTGAATTCCAAGAATAATAAATTTCCAGAGGCGCTGGTTTCTGAATAAAATGTATTGCAGCCACTCTGTCCTCTTCTTGTGACCAAGGGTCTCTCTTTTGAGGCCCAGGAATATGAACCCTGATGTCCTAATGCAATCCTGAAATGGATATTGCAGCTAATTCCTGACTATGTAAATAGCCTGTCCATTTTCAGGTAGATGGGTTATTTTTTTCCCCTCCTGAAAATGTTATGTAGCCCCACTGCTCACTGTTAAACAGCTTCTGAGTTTCACTACCGAGGTGCTACATGTCAGCGGTGGATGAAGTGATCCTTTTATATCAATTAGCAATTACTGTAAAGTGCTTTGGGGTGAAATGCCACAAAGGATTAGAACTTCAAGGGAAGAAGAAGCAGCAGGAGCACATGAACTCATAAATGGCATAGATTCTATTTTATGTAAATTGCCCTAGTAATAAAGAATGAGCAAAAGGTCAGATAAATACAGAAAATGACATATAAGCAGAGTAGTCTCTAAATAGAATATTTTTCCAAGCTTTCTCAAGTACCAGTGTGTCTCTAGGCCAATAGCTCCCTCATCTGAGCATCTGTAATATTCAGTAGTACAATATTCTCCAGTTTTACCACCCTGTGAGTTAATTTCCTTCCAGACTAACATAGTGTGAGCTCATAAAATCCATCAGAGGAGAATGAAAGTCTCTCTTATATTTAGCAACAAAACAAAACCAAAATCAAATAAACCTCTCTTCTCTTCCCAAGACTTTCAATCGTACTCCCTACACACATCTAATCCTAGGAAGATCACTATTCCTGGAAAAATTTTATATATAAGTAATGAATATAGACCAAATAAAGACAAAAATCTAAACTACATATAAAGGCTGGAATGTATCAATAAAGTAACACCATAATACATATTTGAGCAGCCTTGCAATTCAAGGTATTATAGTTTCTAAAGAAAACCTATATCCTGTTTTTGCATTTTCATATCATAACAAACAATCTTGCATTAGCTTTAAGAGACAAATTACAGTACTTTGTCTGAAACATGTAAAAGGAAAACAAGAAAATTTATCATTGATAAAAACAACTAATTTGTTCTGCCACCAATACATCAGATCTACTTTTCATTAAATAGCAGCAAAAAGCTGAAGTGAAAAAAGCTTTTGCTCTTCGTATCTGGAATCTAAAAGCCATGGAAATTAAGAATCATCTGACTAAGACTTGAAGCAGAAAAAGAATATACCCAGCAAAGACACAGCAAGTCACATTCTTATTTTAGTAATGCATTCAATATTCTAAATAAAAGTAATGTATCATATAGAATTAACAACAGGACTTTTACGGCACCCACAGTTCAGGTAGTAGCTCTTTCAGTTTGTGTTTATCCTTATAAAACTTCTCATTTAACACCAAAAAATGACATATGAAGAACAAATTATACATAGTCCTTAGTGGAACATTTTAAAGTACTCCCCAGGCATGCAACAAAATGCTTCATTAGTAGCATGCAAAAGACTTGTATTTTATTTAATTCTTTACTAATGCTCTCTGAAATGCAATCACTAGAGTTAACAAAATACCTACAAAATACCTCAAAATCTGTAAAATAAACTAATTTTCTCTCCATTGCTATGCAAAAAGTGACCCAATGCCATTTAGCCTGATTTTCAGGCAATGCATATATACAATTTCTACATCATTAACTTGAATTCCTGTGTATCTAAATGTCTTGCAGTTCTGCTGGGTAAGCATTAGTTCATTCATGGTGTTAAAAATGCTACCTTTTATACATCAGATATTTTACTTGTTGAGTTATTAAATGCACAAATACTGCAGCTGAAAGAAAAAAGACAGCCAGCATACAAAAAGGATCTTAAAGCTATTATTCCCAGGGATTCAAACTCACTCTTTTTTAATGTGTAGGTTCAAACTGATACCTAAAAAATGCAATTATCTACTCATTTTTGTAATTTTTTGTATATGGTATATGCTATTTAATTCAAAATAACTATGAAACTGCAACACAGTCTTGCAATGTCCTGTATGCACACAAACCAGGTATGAAAGAAGAGACAGAAAGGAAAAAAAAACATAAATGAGAAAGAGCAATCTCTTGCTAAAGCAGAAAACTGTAAGTCAGCAGATAAAATTTTTCCAGTTCTTTCAGAGACTGACTATATTAGCACAAATTAGAAGCTAGTCCTCCTGTGAATTTTCTTAATTCTAAATCAAGTAATACTTCTCCCTGACCTCAGAGCTGCTTCATTTGGTCATATTTATAGGCATTCCTGTCTGCATATACCTGTGTACATACGGCAGATCTGATGACAATGAACCACTGAAGAAGCTTTCTACAGGCAATATTTCTTGTTTAAAAACAAAAATCTAAACTAGAAATCTCAAACATAGAGCAATTTTTTTTATTTATTTTTTTTTTTACTGAGTGGTTAAC
This sequence comes from Orthonyx spaldingii, assembly GCA_013397795.1. NCBI lineage: Eukaryota > Metazoa > Chordata > Aves > Passeriformes > Orthonychidae > Orthonyx > Orthonyx spaldingii. Next base: position 85,480 of record VZTJ01001821.1, on the reverse strand, counting down.
GCTGATTTGAGCTGAAACTTGTTGAATGCCAAAGCAATGCTACCAAAAGCAGCACTACCCCATGGGCTATTGGGAAGCATTTGTGCCAAATTGGAAGTTGGGTGTGACACACCATTCCTTGTCACCAGCATTGCTGCCCTGCTCTGTCCTCTACACCACCACCCAGCTTCTGACTCCTGCAAATCTACTCAAAGCACCAGGCAATGTGTTTTCCTGGGACACAAGCCCAGGGAAGCCCTTCTGACAAATGGCCTGTGCAAAGCCTCTTTCTCCCACTGATTCTTAAAGTTTGAAAGGTTCATGCATTTTGTGCAATTTCCAACAAAATGAGCAAGCCAAACCTCAGAATGAGTCATTTCTTAAGAAGTGAGATGCACCAATTGAAAGAAAATTGCATATTAAAAACCATTTGTAATGTCTCCAGACTGCATTCTCTGCTCAGGTACAGCTGAATAAAAAAAAAAAAAAATTAAGACATTTTTCAACACAAAGCTCATACAGAAGGGTTTTGATAGATCATCAGCATCAAATAATTTCTCCCTCACTTGTCTCTATGGAACTAAGTTAAATTATTAGAAGTATTTAAATTTGTTAATTTTAGATTATATGTGAACCAGTAATTTATATTATTAAGTTATGAAGCCTTCACGTACACTTCTAAGTTTGGAAAAGCTTATGTGGAAGAAATTGTTTTTGCTTACTTCTTAAAGTTCTGATTTTGATAAAAAGTTAAACTACTGTAACACATGAAAGCAAATGCTCTCCAAAATATTGGGGAATTTCATGAAAAAAAAAAGCTGATTTATGATGTGGATTCTGTTAATTTGTGCAATTCTTAATAACCAATCCCACTTTTCAGTTGTATATTTTCCATTGAATCTTTGTGAGCTCATTAGCTGTAGCTGATACCAATAGAATATCAGGAAAAATCCCAGATCCTGACCCCTTCCCTAACTGGCTGGTTAAGAGTAATATAAAGGTAAAACAAGCAAAAAGTTATACACAAAACAAACTAAGAAACTAAAGAAAAGTCAAGATACCACTGTGCAGAAAAACAATATAAGAACAAGGCAGTAATTTTATTTACAGGAATTTTTCTCCATTATCTGAAGAGCAGAGAGACTCTTAAGTTTTCACATCACAGTTAAATAATTGGCCTTCAGAATACCAAAAACCTGCACCACATACCACATAGTTGCTATGGCAACTCTTCATTTACCATGAACAAAATAAGCGAAAAACCAACTTTTGTTAAGCAAACAGCATACCTGTAGACTTGATAACTGGGACTAGCACAACACATCAGACCACCAAAAACAGAGCTTGGCATTTCTCAAGTCTTCAGATACAGGTGTTCTTACCTCTGCTCCCAGACTCTGTTTAATCCCTGTAAATCATTCCTAATAACGTACTCCAGGTGTGATCCCACTACATGCAGCATTTTGCAGAATTAACTCAAGCAACGCATTGAGATTTGTCTTTCCAGATTAAAACCTTGTCCTTGTATCATGTCACTGCACCCAAACTTCTGCTCTGTTAAAGGCAGGCTAAGCCTAGCTCATGATATTGCCAGCTTGCCTTTGTTACTGCAGCTATCCCCTGCCCCAAACCTTGCCATGCTCAGGCACGGAGCCCAGCTTCTGCCTTGATACCAAACAGCAGAGCACTGCACTGCAGCTCCTTGGAAATATCCCCATTCATGGGCAGGGACACCAATTTCATGGCATTTCTCAGAGTATTGCGGCTGGGTGTCGATTTTTGGGGTAGCAACTGTAGGCAACAGAGTCTTGGGCACAGCAGTTTCCCACCAAGTGCAGGCAGCGGCTGCACCAGCACCCTCCCTTTGTCACCTGACCAAGAACGGCAGCAGCATTGACAGGCACAAGAACAGGCGAAGTGCAACACCCTGACTATTTCCCATCAACGAAGAAGTTGGACTTGCAAAAGGGGAAGGGGTCTAGGACTGGGAAAAGCAGTAGAATAAGTCATGGAGCAGAGGCAAAGGCAGAGCCAGCATCTTCATTTTCACACGTTCAGGGTGTTGTGGTGCTTTAACCTCAAACAACAACCAAGCCCCAGAGAGTCACTTGCTCACTCCCACCTTGGTGGGATGGGGAGAGAATTAAAAGAGTAAGTGAGAAAACTGGTGGGTTGAGATAAAGACAGTTTTATATGTAAAACAAAAGCCACACACACAAGCAAAGTAAAACAAAGAACTCATTCGCCATTTCCCAGGGGCAGGCAGGTGTTCAACCATTCCCAGAAAACCAGGGCTCCGTCACACATAAGGGTGACTTGGGAAGTCAAATGACATCACTCTGAATTTCCCCACACAAACACTTTCTTTTTCTTCCCCCCACTTCATATGCTGAGCATGAGGCCGTATGGCCTGGAATACTCCAGGGCTATTTGGGATCAGCAGTCCCAGCCGTGCCCCCTCCTAATTCCTTGTGCTCCCCATCCCTTCACTGGTGGGGTGGGTAGGAGGCAGAAAAGGCCTTGACTTTGTGTAAACTCTGCACAGCAATGCAAAAAATCCCCAGTATTACCAAAACTATTTCCAACACAAATCCAAAATACAGTCCCAAACAAGCCACTATGAAGAAAATTAACTCTATTCCAGCCCAGACCAGCACAGGCGTATAGATCATCAAGACTTGTCTTTGAATCTTAGACATACAAGAAAAGCCTACACAACAGGCTTTTACACAACAGGATAAGTTAAATCCAAAATAGAAAAAGGTGGTGACATTTTTATAATTTCAGATGAGTCTACTGATTTTGTTTGAAAACCCAAAACTTAGAGTTTTCAAATATTCAAGACTGACAGTATTACCCCACTCACAGGTAGAACCCCTTCCTCATGATTGCCCAAGTTATACATATCTCAGCACAAAGACCAGATCCCAAACATCAGACTGAGCACCTTGCATGGGGCACTTCACCTTTACCCACACACATGTTCATGAAGCAGTCCTAGGCAGGAGGATGGATCCTCCGCTCCAGCTTCAGCTTTACTTCGGTCGCAGACTTCTTGTACAACCACCTAAAAGTATCCACTGCACTTCCTCCTGCATCATCTCTTCAGCAATTACAACCCCAGTTTGGTTAATGACAGCACTGGTACTAAATTCAACATGTTGTGCACTGGGCACAAAAGCCTGCATGAAGTAGGGATGCACATTTCATCTAGTGAGTTCTTTCTGCCAAGATCCCACTTAAACGCCACATGTTGCATCCAGTAGAATCTAGATGCTATTGGAATAGCTATTCTGGCAGTAGTTTCTGAAGCTGTTGCACATACACACCATTAATGAAGAGGTAAAGTCCACAGTAAAACTGCCTGAAACTCCTTCAGGGCTCAAATTTGGAGCCAGGGAAATCAGCAGGAGATAGTAATTCCCCAGCCACATTCACTGAGAGACTGCTCACAGTGTGTGAAGTAGATACGCAAAACAATCTGTGTGTGGTTACTTCTCTGGTCGTGGCTTCATGTCTACAAAGATCACATAGGTCCTAGATTTTGCTTGAACTCTGTTTTTCACCTGTTCTGACTGGAAAATTGAGCTGGATTACACCTTAGGGCATCGTAGAAGGTGAAACTCCAGAACATGGGGATTTTACTCTGCTTTCATAAGGAAAAATACTAGTAGTTCAATACCAGCATGGAAACCAGCACAGCTAAGAAGAAACATCTCTTTGCAAACACATTTCTTTGGTTATTCTCAGTTCACAGACAAGCAACTGAAGAAGATTTCAAAATTTATTGGGAAACTCATTGGTATGATTCACTGATTGATAGTAGATTTTTGTCCCATGAACAGGACTCAATACAATTATTTCTAAAGTATTAGAAATTTAGGACAAACCTATCTCTATTTATGTAGTCAGCAAAACTGCTTGTACTTCAACCATATTAACAATGCCTGGGGAAAAATCACACTTGGGTGTCTTCAAAGCAGTTGAGAGGCATAAGGATAGGAGAGAAAGATTAGATTGAAAGGTCTTTCTATCTCCCACAGATCATCCTAGCAATGGCTTTTAATTGCATTTATAAATAATTTAACTGTATCTTAAATTACATACTTACATATAGAAATGCATGACACCACATAAATGAACACATGCAGGTCCTATAGATGGATTTTTCATAAACAGAAGTTTGGCCTCAAAAGCTATTTATTCCTCTAAATATTTCCCCTCAGGATGCCCTTTGTCAGCTATTCCACTTACACTTTTTTCTTTCCTTGCATCCTGGACTGGTAAAGTTGGAAGGCAGGATAACAAGAAAAACCTTAAAGATTCATTAGGGACATTTTATGCGTTTTGAAAACTCCATCCTTTTTTAAAAAAGAAAAACCACAGAAAAGCACCCCGGTCTAGTTGATGAAGAGGAAAAGGCAGTGCAGGAGTTTAGTCTGCTTTGCAGTGTGGGCACCTGGAGGCACGGGAAGGTGCAGCAGTGCCGTGCTCCCCAGCAGCCTCATCAGCGCGGCGAGCCCGGCGTACGAGCGCGACTGCTCCGCCCGAGGGATCCAAAGGGATTTGTTTTAGACACAGTCAGACTGCATCTGTGTGGCACCGAGCGCAGCCCCAGCCAAGATGACCTGGTTTCCTTTTCGGTTTGCTCGATCGCTGTGTGACATTCAGACAATGTCTGTCAGACATTCAGGTTCTCTCTCAACCTGCCAAGACGTTTTGCTATCCGCTCAGAATTTGGGGGAGCTCCGCTACCTGCTGCATAGATTTCTCATGTTTGCAGCTGATGTTGCGTATCACACCACTGAAAATTATTATCATTTTAAAGCAGGAATTAATTATTTTATAATTATTATCCCTCTTCCCCAATGTATTACTACAGATTTTAAAGCCAAGAATATTTGGAAGCAGCAATTCTTAATTTTTAAAGATTAAGAAAAGAACAGCCCAAACTTGTTTATTTCTGTTTGGTTTTTTTTTTTACTTAGTTGGGTTTTTTGGGGGGTGGTTTTTTTTTTTGNNNNTGTTTTGCTTGTTTGTTTGGATTTTTTAATTTAAATTCTTGGAGATATATATATGTATATATATATATATATGTGTGTGTATATATATATATATATAATCTCTGACCACCTTAGAGACAAACAGGGCAAAGGAAAAATAAAAGAGAGAATATCTAGTCAGATTTATAAGTGTTACAGAGCATTAGATTTTCCTTTCTCCTTTTGCTGGTAAGTCACAGCGAAAAGAGAAACTTTTTTTATTTATACTGCAAATATTAAAAGTAAGACAAAACACTATCTGAGAAAAATAATATTATATTCAGACAACACAAGGTAACAACTCAGAAGTCTGGGGAATGAGAGACTAGGCTGAATCAGTAACATAAGGAGTGGAAGAATCTCTCAGAAAATGGGAAAAATTGATGGGAAGCCTGGGGTGGACAGATGTAAGCAGTAACATTCTCTTCAAATTATCTATAATAAATATAAGGGGAACTGAAATCTCCCACAGCAGTTCTCATGTAGGTTGCAAAAATGTGTGGAGGACCTTGTTTGTTCCCTGCCATGACTGTTGAAATGTTGCCACATTTTGTGCAGATGTATTTTGATGCTGGGTAAAGCAATGCTATGACTTACTGCACATTAATTGCTCCCAAGAGGCAGCCCTCTCCTTATTTATTAACTAAATCACCCCTTCTTCCTCACTGCTCTCAAAACGGTACTTGTTCCAAAATCTTCCACTTAACAAATCAACCACCTCAAAAACTGAGGCCATCAAGTTAGTGGCCATGTATCCATTATTACAGTTAAATCTTTTCTTTACAGCATCACAGAATAATTTAGGCTGAAACGGGTCTCAAAAAGATACATAGTCCAGCCCTCTGGCTTGTCCAGTCTAGTTTTGAGTCCTTCTAGGGACAGAAACCTTACACATTGTTTGTCCCTACATTCTAGTGAAAAGTCTGCCATTTTTTCTGGCATTTTATGCTGAGGAAGTAATTTCTAAAATTCTTTAGGATCCTTCAGAAAGTAATAAACCCCTATACAGCAAGAATAAAAGATAATTTAACACTATTTCACTAGTTTAACTCAAAATGTCTGAGTTTTTAAAATATGTATATATATATATATATATGTATACCTATACACATATTTACAGAGGGGGAATATTAACTTATGAATAGAATATACCTATCAGTACCTATTAGAGCTATTATGCCACCCTGTTTTCAAATTATTAAAATTAATTGTATTAAATGATGCCTCAAGTAGCATAATGATACCTTGTTAAAAAAATCATTGTTTGATCCAAGATTCAAGTGAAAGGGAACAATAAACACCTAAAATTTACTCTTCATTTCATTTTCTCAGAATTAATTTTGTTTCATTACAATGAAGAAGTTATTAAGTCTGAATCAAAAATATTTAGAATTTTATATATTAAAAATTCAATCATAAAGCTCCACCAAGTGGAAATCCTTGAAACTACACTATGGAAATTCATGAACAAAAATTCACGTTATAATTACAGCCAATGCTCACAAATCCAATGCTATTCAATGAATAACAAAACCGACTATCCACACCTATAACTCATCCTTTTTACCAGTGTACACTAATCACATTATTGATTGGGGTTGCAGAGAAGAATAACTTTAACATCATTAAGATATTTAGTTTTCCCTCTGGTTAGATCTGCTCCCTTGAAAACATCATTTTGCTATGTCCAATGCAGACTAAAATGATCTCTTAATACTGATTCAGTTTTTCAAAAAAGCCACCTTTCTGATTTGCTGAAATTGCTTTGGGAAACCTCAATTTCCCCTTCTTAATAAGAAGTTTTGGTTATTAACACCAATTAACAGGCATTGCCATTTTAGGTAGCACAAGATTCTTGAACCAATGTAGTTTGTTAAATGGTTTGCTCTTTCTCACTATTGAAATATTCATCATCTGTGTAATTTTAACAACCTGATAAAAACTGTTAAAAGCATAGTTGTGCTGCCCAGCAGGTAGTGCCATTTTTAATGAAACCATAACTGTCATAAATAAATAATCAGCTCATAAAGTATTCAAGAGTACCTTAACTTCCATAAGAAAATTTATTTTGGTATGGGACTGCAAAACATGCCACAACTGTTCTCATCCAATAAAAGAATTAACAGAGAGGTATTTCAAGCTAAAGTTTGTTCTCAGAGCATTTGAACTTGACTGTAAAGCACAGAATAAGTCTTTTTTTTACATACAGAATTCAGAGGGATCCAACCCACTCAGTGTATTTGGTAACACAATGCCTGTCACACAGAACAGCAGAAATGTGAACTGGTACCTTGCTCTTGAAGCAACTCCCTTCCTTCTGAATGCACCATCCCAAGATATCTGTGAGGACATTTAATACACGCCAGAAGACTGTTCTCCCAACGCAATGTGGGTCACTGCCTGCATTCAGAGACCACTACACAAAGTTAGCAGCATGGTAACTCACCCGTGTTTTATACAGCAGAGAATCCAGGATCCACAGCCAGTTTGTGAAGGCCAAACACCATCAGCCACTGTGTGTCTGTATTAACATTTAGTTCAGACCACATGAGGCCTTTTGAAGGGAATTGCAGCCACTACATTTACTAATATAGATATAGCTTTTGTTGTCTCACTCCTTCAGCTCTGGTTTGGTTTTGCCTTTCCTTGCTCTTGTTTTGTTTTCCAATCCTTAGGTTCCCACAGTCATAGATGTAGTGGAGAGAAAACAAATACTACTGCCTGACCATGAAGGGGAAATGCTTTCTACACTAGCACTCACCAGGCAACATGTGAACCTTAAAATGGTGAGTAGTAGGCGATCCAATTAACTACAGGTTAGTCAGGATAACATCAATGCAAAGCTAAATCATTTCAAGATAGTCTATGCACAGAGGACTAAAGGAAAGCAGGATAATTAACAATAACCAGTTATGTGGAAAGTAGAGCTTGACAAACGTTTTAAAAGACATACTGCAAACCCAACTGATAAGGTAACAGGGCTGACACCAACCATGGTCTGTAACAAATGTGACTGCATGACATTTTCTTTAAAGCATGGCATTTCCATAGTGACTTTTGTCACTATACAAAAATTAATGAGGTTCACCACAGAGGCTGAAAACGAGTGAAGAAAGATCACAAAAAAATTTGTTAATGTGGAATTATTTATGAGGGATATTTTTAGTAGTCTCAGAGACTTTGGGCCAGTGCTGCTATTTTTATCAATGACTGGAAAGAAAATGGATAGATATAATATCACTGGTAGCAAACTCTCTGCAACAGAAGTCATTGACTTGGGCCATAGCAGTTACACAAACCAGTAAATCCATTTGAATGCTAATATTATTAAATATGAGTCAATGCCTAAAAACAAAAGATACAGATCATTTTTAAGATGGCAACATCCCCCACAGCCTAAAAAACCCCACAATTTCATTATTTGGAGGTAATGATTAGTAAAAAACAGAAAATAAATTCCTAGAGCAAAACTTGTTGTATATGAACAGCAAAAATCCTGAGGAGATGCAGTGATGAGAGTAAATCAATGCAAAGCACTGAAACTACACCTTGTACAGTGCTGCTTTAACAGATATTTAACTAATAAAAGTGCAGAAGAAGCTCCCAACAGGTTACCCACTGTGGGAAAGATGACTTCTGCCCATAAGCCTCGAAAGGCTCTAATCAATGTGCTGTTTCAAGTGGCAGTGAGGAAGAGAATTCATCAGAGATCAGCAGATATTTGCACAAGGAGAAAGCTTCTAATAAGCTATGGATCTTTAATCCAAAACCAAAAGACTTAATCAGGATGCAATCTCCAAAAGTCAAAGCTAGGAAAACTCTGAGTAAAACAGAAGAATAACAGCAGCAGTGATTAATTATTGGCACCATATACTCAGGATTCTTCAGCACCAGAAACATTTCTTTCAGAAACAGACTCTTTTTCCAAATAGAGCTGCTATAGCTCAAGCAGGAATTACAAGCTCCATAATGATTTATTTATCAAAAATACCTGTTCTGAGTAACACAGGTCAAGCCATTTGAACAGAAGCGTCCCACTGGTGTTTAAAAATCCAAACATCTGTGACAGCACCCTAATCAAGAACTGAATTTCTCACTCTTTAAACATACCTTTGTGCTATAAGCATTAGCAATGCAACGCCTCTGATACATTTTTCTAGGCTGATAATTGAAATTTCATTTAAAATATGGTTTATTTATGCTCATTGATGCACTCAAAATAATTTGCAAAGAGCAAATGCATCAGGTTGACTGAACAGAATAATGGCTCTGCATCTGTAGTGTTTTTTTACAGGTTCCTGTTATTCTTTTCACTCATTTGAAGCAATCTGAATCATTTCTGCTTACCTGAAAGGAATACTTTTTCAAGCATTATACCCTGTTCTGTGGGAACATCTTGTCCTTAGTTTGTTTCATGGGAATAGAGTGTTATGATCACAAATTAGCACTATGATCAAACAATAGCCTTCAAAGAAACTGCAGTTGTTACATTCAAAACAAAAATTCTTTGTGGAGTGCAAGGTTTTAAAACAAGCCTTTGTGACTGCCCTGGCATTTGTTTTCAGCCTAATCAAAGTAATTTCTGACCATTAACAGTTCATGCACTTAACTTATGTCGGTGAATGAAAAAATAACTTCTTACAGGGAGCCTTACTAGTCAAGCACATGCCACCAGTGCTCCTCAAGACGCTTTCAGCTGTGCCAAAGTGAAACATTTGTGAAGGCCAAGCTGTTTGGAAGGCAGCATCACTCCTGTGGAATTCCTGAACTGCAGTAACGTGCATACCCCTTGTGTAATAAATATATTACTGTTCTTTCCAGCACTCAAAGCACCTAAACGCAGAATTCCCAGATCATCCCTTCCTAAGCTGTGCTTCTGTTTTGATTTGTTTATCCTACCAGCAATCAAAGTGACCTGTACTTCCTGCCCACATGGTATCAGACTGCCATTATTTTCTCTTTTACTGCATTAAGTGAAGCAAAACACAAGTTAAATGCTTTTTTTCCCCATATAATCATTTAGAATAACTGCAACAAAGTTATGCAGTTGTCTCATCATATGCATTATGTCCTATTTCCCTTACCCTCTCAAGCTATCACCTACATTATGCTTATCCAGCTGTTTTAGGAACATCAGAAGCATTTCAGGTAGGTGAGGTTGTGGGTTAAGCTCCAATTTGACAGCAGCTGGTTTGTTGTTTCATGTAAATTCACAGGTGTTTTTTCCAATCAGACAGAATGAAGGGCAATGCCCAGTTTATTATTACTGTGCTCACACTGCAAAAGGCATTGTCAATAACCTTGCCAACCCCCTGTGGTTTTTTCATTGGCAGTTAGCAAATGGCTAAGCATGACCAAACCTTGAGCACTGAGACATGCTGAGCACTTACTAGACATTTTGGAATGAAAATAATGTAATTTTTAAAAATCCCCAAACAGCATAACACTGTAAAATTTTTATATAAATGAAGAATTGGAAAGAAAAAGAGAACAAAAAATAGTCTACAACAAGAAAGACAGTACCTCACAAACTACTCACCTTCTTTCAGTCAATTCAACTTCTGCAGAATGGAACTTCAGCAGAAAAAAAATCTTTTTTTCCTACCCTACCACATAGAATTTGGATATTTTAGGAAAAAACTCTTTACAATCCAGAAATGCAGGACATCAAAAATCATGCTTAAAATCCAGCCCCAGTCTCCTAAGAAGGCCTGTTTTGCAGAGCTATTGTAAACAAAGCCATTGAACCCATGAAAGAGAAGTGACTTTAGGAGTGCTCCAGTTGCACCTACTGAACTGTGTTTAGACTTTGCAGATGACTACAGGATTCCTGGCTGTGTGCTGCCCTCCTCCCAGACAGCTAATCCCTGTCCTCTGACCTGTCCCTCGCCCCTTATTGCGTGGTGTCAGTGCACAATGACCCCCCCCTGCCCCGGCAGTCGTCTCTGAGTGTTTACAAGAGGGTGAAGTCCCTTCGATTCTCTTCCACAGGCCTTGAGCAGACAGGCATAGGCAACAGCTTCTTAATGTATTTCATTACATTCTTCATTAGACAAGGAAGTAATTCCACGGTTTTAAAATCAAATAATGTTTTTCATATATCTTTCACTTCCTCTCCCACTATCTCCCATACAGACTTTCTATTTTATTATTATAAATCTGTCACTAAACAAAATAACCCATAGTATGCGAAGGCAAGATTCCTGAGCTCACCCCACGCAATAAGGCAAATATCTCAAGAAAAACTGAATAGAAGTTCGCTTTTGTCAGGTTAATGCAACATAATAAATAAATTCCTTTATGCCAGCTACCAGCAAGGGTTGTGATTTTAGCCTATGGACACAGATCTCAGAAGACAAAAACCAGCAGCAACAGCAAACTGAAATATTCTTCAGGTGAATAACCTAGTAAATAACTTTACTCCAAGCATGAGACTGTCCCTTCAAGTCTAGATATTTGAAAGCTTTGTTCATTCCACTTTGGATGTTCAGTCTTAACCAAGTTATTCCTGATTTAATGTGATGAAAACATAAACTGAGCCCGGGAAGTGAAACAGGCCAGCAATTCTCTCTGTGTTCCACTCAGAGAATTTTATAGATGTTGTGGAAACATCTAAACAGTTCAAAAATATTTCATGTAAGAAAACCCCAAAAACCCTTGCTGTTTGTCCATGCACCAAAGGCTTTAAGGAGCTGTGTACTCTGTACATACAAGGTGTGAATGCTATATTGCATACAGCTGTCCACCACGCAAGTAACCTACAAATAATGCTACAGACATTTGGCTAAATGCAAAACCATTTTTTCAGGTTTTCTTTATCTGTAAAGTCCAAATCAGCTCACATAACACAGATTTTCTTAATCAAAAAAAAAAGCTGCATCATTGGAATACTCTTGGTGAACAGGCTAATGGGAAGTGTACTCTCAGAGTAGTCTTGGCTTTTAAAAGTCCCCCCTGAAAGAACACAATGAACCTGCTGTCTTTCTAGACAAGCCATAAGACAATCTTGTGTGCTTTACATTTAAGTTTAGCACAATATTAAAAGTACTTGGTTTCCCAGCAACCTTATGAGGTATATTACCTGAATAAAGCGGCCCGTCTGATTTTTCAGACACATATAGCAAAGAAAAATATATATTTTAAGCCTTTCCATCTCTCATGGTTTAACCCCAGCCAGCAGCCAAGCTCCAGGCAGCCACTCGCTCACTCCCTCACCAGTGGGATCAGAGAGAGAATGGGAAGAATAAAAGGTAGAGAAAGCATGGGTTGAGGTAAGGACAGCTTAATAGGGAAAGCAAAAGCCACACACACAAGCAAAGCAAAACAAGGAATTCATTCACTGCTTTCCACAGGCAGGCAGGAGTTCAGCCATCTCCAGGAGAGCAGGGCCTATCACAGGTAATGGTGACTTGGGAAGACAAACACCATCACCCCAAAAATCCCCTTCCTCCTTCCTCCCTCTTCCCCCCACTTCCTACACTGAGTGTGATGTCCCATGGTCTGGAATGTCCCTTTGGTCAGCTGGGGTCACCTGTCCTGGCTGTGTCTCCTCCCCCCCTCCCAGGCACCCCCAGCTCCCTCTCCATCGTGGCCATGCAAAAAGCAGAGAAGGCCTTGGCTCTGTGCAAGCCCTGCTCAGCGATAACAAAAACATCTCTGCGTTATCAACCCTGTGTTCAGCACAAATCCAAACACAGCCCCAGACCAGCCACTGCAGAGAAAATTAGCTCAGCTGAAACCACTCCCAAAAAAGGCCCCTAATCAGTTCATACTTCTGAAAATCTGATGGAAACACGAGTGCTACTTACAGAACATACAACATCCATAGCAAGGTAGGGAAATTATTATAGGTTCAAGGAATTCCAGTCACAAAGATACTGGTGTTTGTATTGCTGGTTTTTAAAGCATTTCACTTTCAAAAGTCAATATTGTTATTTTAAAAATAATTTTTAAAAAAAATTTTGAAAACCAAACAAGCAAAAAACAAACAATTCAACAGCAAAAAGTTGATCAGTCTCTTTCTGAAGAAACAGAAACAGTATAAACACCATAAAGGATGGAATATCTCTTCTTTAGTAAAATCTGCTTTTGTCTGAGGACTTTCAAGGTCCAATCCAAATTCTCAAAATCGACTATTTTTTGATTTATGCATAAATTGGATCAGGCTCTCAACTGTTTCTTTTATAAAACTCGTATGACCAAAATGATTAGCTGCAATGGCAACCTAAAGTTACACTTTCATCTTGTACCAGGTTATACCAGTACACAGCTTCCTTTCACTTTTCATTTTTTCTTAAATGTCACTTGACAACCTTCAGATTCCAAACTGACCTTTATCTTTACACTAATAGCTTTTCTTATCAGCAGCAAAATCACTACATCTTCCACACAGCTGATCTGTCACTGGAATAATCCTCTGTTTGGAATAATCCCTTACCCTAACATTTGGTGCTGACTATTAATAAATTAAGAACTAACAGCCAAATAATTACCCTTTCACCTAGGAAAACAGTGGTGGCCACCACAGAATGCTCCCTCAGTGACACAGTGTTGTGCCCTGTGTAATTAATGCAAATGTGTAAGGGGATACTGGCATGTTCCCTGCACTGGCTGTCACTTCCACACACTCACTGTTTGTCTCCATAGGATGGCAGAAGCAATAACCTACTGCCAGGATTTTTTTTTGTTTTTTATTAGAAACAACTCTACTTCTAATGGCAGACTATTTCTTTGTTGTGACAAGATAAACCTTTTTTTTTTTTTTTTCCAAAAAGCTACACATATGGGTGCTGCACAACATTATCTTCCATTTCATTTCCAGATAAATTTGAACATTGCCACAAAAGCCAAAAAATATTTATTTCCAGCTTGTATATATAACGTGTGTGACTGAAAATTGGCAAATCTTCCTTGTCTGTTAGTAGCAAATGCATCGTAAATTATGGTGCATAGAAAAATTCAGCACTTCACCTTGCATAAGCATATAATTCATAGAATACTGCAGATGAAGGAGCAGAGATCTCTTTTCTCCACTACCAATAAATTAACCTCCAACTTTGTTTTTTATACATCTGCCAGCACAGTGGTGAACTGAGGTGTTGCAGGCGCCATTGTGATGGACTAAGGAAATGCTAAGGTCTGGTGCTTTACCTCATCAATCTGGAACCCGAATGGAGCTTTCCCTGAAGGTTGCCTCCAAACACATTCCTGAGGAGCACTGACTGGTGACCAGAGCGTCTGGCTGGAAAAAAACAAGTTCTGCAGCATAAAAACCATGTTAACAGCTCTTCATCAAGACATGTTACCTCTTTAAGGATATCTTTTCACCAGTACTGAGTAAGGGGCTGACCTCTCCTTTTCTTTTTTAATTAACAACACAGTATTTTCACATGGTACATTTTCACATTCCCCCCCTCTCATTGTTCAGATTCTTATCAAAGTTACAGACAGTACGCAGGGAAATGCAACCACAGACACTTCTTGCCCACTTTCTTAACATATGCCACAGAAAGCGCCATGAAAGAATATTCCTTCCACAGCATTTAAGGCACCATATGGAGCTCGCTAACAGACATGGATTTTATTCTCAGCCTGTTCAGTGATCCTAGGGAATACCTTCCTGCTCCATTTTCTTTTTCCACAGCCTAGAAATGACAACAATTGCTTTTTTTTTTTTTTTGTAAAACTTCATGTTTCTAGTAAGAAAAGAAAAGAAAGATGTTAAAGAGGACAGTATAAATGTCACTATAAGGAATTATTTTACCAACGAAAAGAGTTAGCTGAGTTCTATCTACAACAGAGGCTAACAAAAACAAACATTATTTACAAAGGATAAATTAAACTACATAAACTGTCACTGAATTATCTAATTGGCATTTTCTCTCTCCCAAATGCACTCCAGATTAAGTATGTATTCACAACGTCTCTTAAGTCTTTAAACTATTTATAACTCTCCTAAACACTGAAATAATGTATTTACATCAGGATTAATCATCACTATAATTTAATTAGTGTTTGACAAGAATTGATTTGGCAGAACTTTTTCCCTTAAAAATAGGAAATGGCCATAAACCAGGGGAATGGCCATAAACTAAATACACTTTTTTCTCTCCATCTGCTTCTGGTAAGATGCATTCTTCAACTGCTAATTCGGTCAAGATCTCAGCTTCATTTATCCAGTTAATTAGAGTCAGATGCTGACAACATCAAGATGATAAATCAAATCTGGGTATGCAAGCAAAAAGAAAGCTGCTGCGAAAACCAATGTACATGTTTTGATTTCTTACAGACCTACATGTGAAAAGAGGATAAACCAGTAGCACACTAGGAGCAGAATTACAATTACATCCCATAAAAGATGTGTCTAAAAGTTAGGTAGTCAAGCACTAAAACCTTGTGAAAACTTGGACTCAACAGCCAGATCTAGAACCTCACACTACTGCCAAGCTGCCAAAGAAACTCAAGTGGTGTGTCCCACTTTTAGAGCACTGACTCCAGCTGCTGTGCTTGATATAAGAAATTGTTTGCCATCTTCTTCAGTTATGTTCCAAAAAACAGTGGTGTTGACCCTTGTATTTTATGGAGAGCCTGACCACCCAATCATTCACCAGGAGCTCCCAGAGCACACCAGTCAGATCCTTCCCCTGGGATCCAGTCACCTCGAAATGCCCCAGACTAGTGAAGAGTGGGCAGCTTGTGGCACGAAGAAATATGCAATTCTAGCATCTGCAGAATTTAAAACATCAAAAGGTCTACTCAGTCTGGATTATAACTGGACTAAAGTAGCACATGTGCTGGGGTTTACAGTTTTGTTCTTGAGAACCCACAGGCATTTATACCTTTTCAGAGAGGAGAAAAGAGATGTAAATGATCCCATCTAATCTCCTTTTCGTGCTTTTTTCTGTTTACTGTAAGGAGTCACATCTGTGTCACTGACAGAGAAAGCAAATCATAATTAATGCTGACTTGGAAATTATGGAGGGAGAATATGTCACTAGAGTAGCTCCTTCTACATTCTGTGTTCAAGCTTAGATGGACCAAGAACTCTGGACAGATGGAATTATGCTACAATACTAAGAAAGCCTCAAAATTAACAGAAAAAATGTTGCAGCATATAGTTTTCTCCCTACCAAACATAAAGCAAACAAACCAACCCTCAGCTCTAAAGCAGTGAACAAGTTATCTCAGAGCATAAAGAGTGAAAGGGCCCTTGGGGCTTCTATTGAAACCATGTAACAATGTTGAGTATCAGTTCTACAATGATCTATATGCACAAAGCATACACATTGTTAAAGGATATACAGACTCCCGGGTCACTAAGTTCAGCCCCAAACTACCAAAGTGTTTTCCCATAACTTTGGTAATATTCCATAAGTAAACCCGTATTTCTTGTCGCTCTGCTTTAGAAATAGTTCTACTCAAATTAACTGACTAACTACAACACATAGGCAATCAAAAGCTCTTTTTCAAATCTTTTTTTCAGGTAGCAAAGGATTCATTTTAATCCCTAAACTTGACAAGAACTCTTCTGCCCATGAAAACCTGCACTATACAATGGCATTCCTCAACTCCCATTCCCAATGTATCCTTTCTCAAGGTCTCACAATGTTGCTACATTTCAAGTCACAGAATATGGCCTCGACATTATTATCTGACCACAGTGCCAGTGATTTTCATTTTACAGACTAACAGCCTGCCATCAGAAGCACAGGAGCTGAATGCTGGTTCTCAGAATCAACATTTTTGGGTTTTGAGTATCAAATGCAGAAGTTTTAGCTTCACTCAGGCATAGAGCAATTCCAGGTGCTATAAGTCACAGGATCAGAAAGTTCACAGCAAAAGGTTGTAAGACCATTTTAACTATATGTGGGTAATTTAAAAAGGTAGTGTTGGATACCTGAAGAAAAATAATAAGTTTGTCCAAAGATAGCGTACCTTGAAACAGCTGAAGAGGCAGAAAGTAGACTTAGCAAAGAAACTGCAATTTCCCATGTAAGTGCCCCAATTGCACACTGATACCGTGTGGCACTCCTCTCCCATCTTTCTCTGGATTCCTGTTGACAGCAATTCACTGCCTTTACTTAAAGAAACTTTAACAATCTCAGATAGAAACATCCTGGCAATAACAATGAAAAACTCACCATTCATTCTGGCAGGTATCACAGACATCTGTTGTTCAGGTGCAGGACTTGAACAACTCAAGCAAGAGAATCAAAACAGCAGCCAAGGTGAGGAACATGAGAGCAGGACAGGCAGGCATTGTTGTCCTGGGATGTGGCTGCACTGGATCCAGGCAGTAAGACAATCTAAAACTAATCTGCCTGAAGGAAAAAAACCTTTTGTTGTTGGTAATCCTATGCCTCCACAAAAAATACTGAGCTTTGTAAAGAGTGGAAATAGATCTTTGGGAACCACTCTTGCTCTCCTGGAAAACTTGTCTCTGAAAACTGCAGAAGGTCAGTGCCCTCCCACACTGTGAGCTAATGGGATGTTCTGAACCCTCAGGTGAGACACAGCTTATGGACAGGTCACACATAAATAATTGCAATTCAATCCTGAGGCCTGCCATCACCCCAGTTTTCAAGGCAATATGACACAAAACAATAATATAAACCCGTGATATAAACAGACAGCCCAGACTGGTACTCAGCACATTGTTCAATTTCACTCCACTTACACAGAACTTATATGTAACCCTTGTTTCCAAAACATTAATGTTTCCAGACTTTGGTAGGAAACAAACACCTCAAACTAGCTTTTTCTTTCAATTTCAGCAACTATCATAAATTATTTATCCTCAGTATGTCCTTAGCATTAAATCACAGTGAATGTTTTCACCAATGACCTCGAGTTTGTTGGGGTTTTTGGAGATTTTTGTTACAGCATGTGTGATCTACAAATATCATCTCTAAGGATTTGATCTGCACAGTATTAGACTAATGAATACAGTGAATTTCTATTCTAATGAATGCAGTGAATAATAATTCTACAGTGAATTTCTCAGAGATGGGCTCTCACTTTAATAAGATACAGCAAAACTGTTCCACAATCAAAGTAAATAAATGTGAAGCAAACTTGACCTGACTACTTGAGTTACACCAGCCAAGATGAGGGAAAAACAGTAACCCCATAAAGACCTCTTCTTGCTGCAGCTGTTTCTCTTGTGTTGGGTATCATTAGCAAAGTGAATTATGAGCTTGATGCCTTCTGGGTTTCTATTCTTAATCTTGCATAAGGATTTTTACACATTGATACATCAGTTTTTCTCTGAATGGGAAAGTGTTTTCATAAACACTGCTCAAATAAACACAATCTCAGTCTGAATATTGAACCTCTGAAGTATATATAAATATTTTACTTTTTATAAAAGCATCCAAAATTTCTAGTTGTTTACCTCAAAAGTCTCACTTTTCCTTAAACTAAAATCTTATTTTCCATAGTACTTGACAATTCACTCAGACTTCAAAATTTATGCAAGCTATATCTCAGTTTTTACCAGAGTATCAACATAAGCTGTGAAACAACATTCATTCCAAGCCAGCGAATGATCTCATTTCATGCGCACGTTCTCTATCTGAGTCCAAGTCCCTACAAGGCGAGCACACAATGCAATTTCCTGCAAAAGAAAACCACTGAAATTAGTCAGGGTGACAAGAAACTCAGATTAGACTTGGCAAAAGGTTCACAAAGACTTAGCCAAATTGGCTGTTTCTGACTTTTAACGACACCTAAGATCATGTTTGAGCCACTCCAGTTGAAGGAAACCCGTTTCTGTTCCAGACTGATTCTCTGCCACAGTACCATGAACCGGGAGGCAACAGCTGACCTGCAATAACAAGTCCTTACCGAGGTGTTACATATAAGAAGACATTTATATAGATAATTAGCAATGTCCACAAAAAAAACCAAAACTCTGCTGTAATCATAATTCTCAAAAAAAATCACAAGTTAGAAACCTCATGCTCATTAACATAATACTGCTTCAAAAATGATGATACAAACGATTCATCAAAGGATGAAATGCAAACACAAACGACAAAATGATCCCTGCAAGTCAAAATCTATTCTCCACATGAAAGAAGAGGTCAAGCTAAGACAGGGCTTACATATATTGTATTCTCTCCAGAAAGTAAACCTAAAAACCCTGAAAGAAGGGGCACAGCAGACATATTAATACAACATTAGTATTTAAATATGCATTGGAAAATCCATATCTAAGTATTTCACTGCCAATAAACTAAACCAGAATTTTGACAAATGTAAAGCCAACCTATTTACAGCTATTATATTGTAGATTTTAACCTAATGGGGACAAGTCAGAAACACCAACAGTCTCACTGAAAACAAGCTGAAACTCTCAGTTCACTGCATTTTGGGTTTGTGTCCATATTTGTTAGCTTACAATACAATAAGGGTTTAATTAACAGACTGCTTTCACATTATCAAATAGTTTCATTAGGCAAGCACAAAGCATATCAAATTACCTTCCAAAAGACTGACAGAACACAATTAGGAAACTTTAGTTTGCAAAAGTTCTATTAATGTATGTTACTTTTTGGGGGCAGGAAAATTACCCTAATATGAATTTAAAGATATTTTCTCTTTTCATTTATAATTGCACACTAGTCTTTTCTGCTCTTACACTTTGCCTTCTTTTCATTTAAAATGAAATGAAAGTGATCTAACTTGTACTGCCCAGCACTGGGAAGAGGAGAAACCATCACATTCTGGAATCCTTGAATGCAGCGTTTCCACAGTTTGAGACTTTTGCAGGGATCTGAGGCAGTGGATGTGTGATATATCAACTCCAACTAACTTCATTTCAGGAGGCTTGCCCTAATTTCTTACACTTTGGTTGCTTTTCCAAGTGAACACAAGAGGGCACAGCTCATATGCAATCTCAGGCTGTATTGGTAGCCAGTATAGGCCAAATTAAAAGCAGTTCTTCCTACATGCAAAGCAGCCCCCTGTGGAAAGCTCACATGAAAATATAAGGCAAAGACAGGAAATCTTGCATACAAATAATTTCAGGTACTATATGAAAAGTGAAATGCTGTAAGTGAAATAACATATTATTTCCATATGATAAAGGTAAATCAGGACCTCAAAAACAATGTGTAGCATATACAAGTTAAAGTATCTATTTCAGGAAATCTGACACGGATTCAACTAACATCTGAAGCTTCTGAATATAAAGCATCCTGGAAAAGGAAATACAGAATGACTCAGGAAAAGGATCAGTCTGATAAGTGTGGGGAAACAAAATGAGAATATAGGATTCTTCCCTGCACTAATCCCTTGAGACCAAGCTTATCAGTCTATTTTTGACACAATGGTTATTAAAAAAAGTCAGAGGTTGGAAGACTTACTAGTTTCTGTACTCTACAATAGTTAATCAGGTGTTCCACTTAAACATAACATTTGTGTTCTAATATAATCCAAAGCAATTTTAAAATTTAGCTATAAAAACTGTCTGATAGTCAGTAACAGAACAAGCCTTTGTTAAGTTAAAAAGGAAAAAAATTAACTCTGTAGGGCTTGTAAGAAATACATGTATTCAAAAACTCTGTGCAAGCCCCAGGAAGTCAGGGCTGATTTAATTCTGCTTCTGCAGCTTGCACTCACAGCTCAAGCACCTTCTACCAACACCTTCTCCCAGTGCAGAACTGGACAGCTAAAACCCACCAAGTTCTAGACCACATCCCCAGCCCTCTGTGAAGAGCCTGGACTAATAAAAAAGCACCACGCTGCACATAAGGCCATGGAAGTTTCCATTCATCCACGGACAAACCCCACAGTGGTGTGGTGCCAGGACTTGTGCGCATCACCCTGTTCCTAAAAGCAGAGCAGTGACAGTCCCAGCAGGAAGGCTGGTCCCTTTTGCCACTTTGCCAGTGCACCTCTAGCCCTATCAGTTGCATTATCAGTCATCCTTCCTGCCGTCAGAGGAGCCAAGCCCACCCATTCACCTGCCCAAAGAAGAATGGTGCTCTTACAGCACATGATAAGGTAAATAATAAATCACAGATTCATTTAGGCTGAAAAAGACCTCTAAGAACATCGAGTCCAACTGCAACCCAGCATTGCCAAGTCCACCACTAAACCATGTCCCCAGGTGGTTTATTTAAACATTTAAACATCCAAGCTGCTCCTGCTTTTTGCACCTATTGACAATTCATATAAGCAGTGAACTGCTTTGTCTTCTTGGTTTAAAAGCACCTGTCTTCACGGGGAAGGTAAAGCCTAAGGAAATTCACTGTGAGGTCTGGATGAGAAAGATGCAGTCTGAAAAGTGGCTCACAAGAAACATGCAAATGAAAATAGGGGCTGACAGCAACTGTGCAGCAAAAATCTGCTCTAAAAAAGACTGTAATATACAGGCATGATTAGGACATAGGTTCAATACACGTGCTGTAGTTTCTAGGATACATCACCAATCTGAAAATAGCTTTGGCCATAGGATTTAAAACCTTTTTTACACTGTTGGTCTTAGCACACTGTTTCTCCCTGAATAAATACTTTGGTTTTGCCATTAAAATTTTAAAAAGCAGGAAATGGACTGGAAAGACACTCCTGTCATGACAATACTCTCAATGAGACATCAGAGAGTGTGGTTCAATTTACAACAGGACTTTAACATGACAACGATGAGCATCAAAATGCTTTGCTGCAGGTACAGGTCTTAAACTCCACCGTCCTCCTAAGTGAGACTCTTCCTCACATCCCAAAACCCATCCTAGGCTTCAGATGCCTAATTTATTTTGTTAGATGTAGATGAGTGGTTCACTTTTCCTTGAAAGTAAGCCCAATGAAAACAACACATTTTATCTAACAGTAATCAGAGTGTCCAAAACACAAGAAATCCGAGAGTAAAGAGTCATCAGTGAAAAAAATTCAAAACATCTTCCACCTTTCATAAAAATGCTCTAACCACGGAGCTGCAGATAGCAGCATAGTGAAGGAATCTGCCACCTCTCCTAGGACAGCACATCACTGGACATACACAGGTTCTGATCACCTGAAACAAAACCAAACATTTTCTCCTCCTTATTATTTATATTAGCAAGTTCATTACATCTGTTTGTCCTCAGTATAGAAATATAACTAGAAAATGAAATGGTTCTCCAGCTGGGGTAAAAATGATGAGCAGCAGTTCTATTATGTCCAGAGTGGAGTATAAAAAGTGAGCAAGTTCAGGAAAAGAGGACAGGAAATAGAGAGGAAGGAATAAACACATGAAAGAACAGACTGCTTCTTCCTATTGAGTTATCAGTCATAGTGTATAATTTCAAGCAAAATGAAACAAATTTCAAAAATTGCAGCCCAGGAAAATATGAGGCACATCTATTTGCTTTTGCTTACTTCAATATTATGATATAAACTTGTCACAGAAGCAGAACTAAATTTTAACTCTTTTCAGAAGTAACCATTTCAAAAGCAGTAACAAGCTTTAAAAGAAAGCAAAGATCACTTCAGTCGGCATTAGTTTCTGGCTCCATTCTCTGAAATGCTATATGTTATCGTGCACATGTTTGTTTTTATCTGTCACTGTGGTTTATTGTTAAGGAAGTGTAGTATCAGCTGTCTCTTCCCTGCCATCAAAGCTACTTCGTTAAAGTTAATAGTGTTTGACTTCCAGAGGATCTTTTACCAAGGTAACACAAAAAAACCTCTGCTCATCATTATTTTTACAGCAGTAAAGAAACCAAATGGATGCAGTATCCCCTTTGCCTTTTAAAAAAGAAATCCATTGCATGAATTTGTTGAAAGCATTTAAGAATTCTATTTGTCACTTGCCAAATTACTTGAGCTGTGAGGAATCAAAATGTTAACCACACACCATCAGATTTCAGAACACGCTGTATTAATGAGTGTCTGCCTTGGTTTGTGGAAAAGTACTGTACAGAGCATCCTCTGCACCTGTGTGCACTGCCTTCTGTCCAGCATTACTCCTTAATGGTTTTAACTACTTGTGTCACTGTCATGAGACATTCAGCAGGGCTCTGCCTCCAGCCGAGAGGAACACAATATGATAGTCTTAACTAAAGAGCATTGAGACAATATTAATTAAATCAATTAATTTTGGCTTGATTCTAATGATAAATTAAGAAGTGTGCAATATGCTGTATAACTTTTAGAACTTCTCCTACACTTCCAAAAACATGTTCCTTTTTATGATACTGTCACTGCTTGTTAGTCCCTTTGCATTTATATCTCTCCTCATCTCCATTTTCTGCAAGGTACTATAACTACACCTGATTTCAAGATAAGAGTTACTCCAAATAACTGGCAGAGGAGGAGGGGCAGGGGGGGGACAGACAATACATTTCATTACTTTTAATCAGAAATCACCAGTTCTGATATCTATTATATTAATAAAAACATTGTTTTTTTACAATTGTTGGAACAACACCAAACATCATCAAAATTTATGCTGAAAACTGTTGATATTTGAAAGCTACTTACATAAATTAAAAGGCTGCTGCTTTAAATAAAAACTTGTTAATTTTCATAAAACTACTTAGGGACTGAGTGTATGGATCGTAGCATAATACACATGTATCTTATCAACAGTAAAATGCAAAGACATGACACAATAACCAGGAAATTGTTCCTGTATAAAAATTTAAAAACCCAGTAATCTCTAAAAGACCAGCACAATTTCAGATATGGTCTATCATTTCCACAAATGTTTCTTAATTCTAATAAATGTTTATCAGCTCAAATATAAGAGGGCCCAAGCTCAAATCAACTTTACACCAAGTATGCAAAATATGCTCTAAAAATCTTGTGTACCTCAAAACCCGTAGTAAAAAAAAAAAAAAGTAGTACTTGATGCAGTCTTAAGGTATTTCCAATCTCCTAAAAGATATTACAATAAAATATCACAAAAATTCACCTAATCTTACAATAGTAGAATAAGTGTATTGTAACAGTTAGTTATCCCATGCACACATCCCTTAAACGTGAGGAGGAATTTCTTGTTAGCCATTTTCACCTGAATAATCTCAGCATCTTTTCAATATATGTAAGTGCATCAAGACTATTCCTGGTATCTGGGAATACGTGAGGTCATTTAACTGGTGAGCAGGACACTAAGGCAGGCATGCACACCTTCAGAGCATTTTGCTCTGTTTTTAAAAATATGCTCTTTTTTCAATATGCTTTTCATATTGATAAGTACGTATATATGTATGTGTATCTCAAACTATCTCATGTCTCAGAAGATCACGTCAGCTGAAGCGTACAGAACCTAAGTGTAGCAAACAACCTTTCATTCCAGAGCTTCTGAGGTGCCTTTACTTGATGATTCCCTCCATGTGAAATTACTGATGGCAACCAGGCTGAGAATAAACTAACCATGCATGAATCAACCCTTAAGAGGTCCGAAAGCAGGTACAAACGCACGCCCCGCTGGGCCACGGCCGGAGAGGGGCGGTGCGAGCAGAGCCGGCGGCAGCCAGCACAAGAGGGAGCAGTCGGGTAGCGCTGTCGAGGCTGGTGACCCTCCTCGCCAAGGCTCAAGAGAGGTTTACAGAGCCTCAGCCTGCTGCGGGGACAGCTGCTTCTCTGAGCCCCCCGACATGCCCTCAAACCAGCATCTACCAAAAAATGAGAGCGCCCTTCAGCCAAGCCACCCTCCCCACACTCACCCTCCGCAGTACAGCTCTGGTCCTTTCACCCAGCTGCCCGACACAGCTCTTTGCTAAAAGCAAAATGAGTAGTGACAGCTGCAGTCTGATTGCTTCAGTTGTAATATCCAAATGTTTGGGAGGATGAGACAACTTCTGTACAGTTATTTCATTTTGGTAATACAGCAACATTGCAAATCAAGTGAATTACAGGGCATCAGAGGATATCATACAAGTCTCTATATTCTCCTGCCTTTTGATTCATTTCAAATGCTATAAGAAAATACGAAATGTCAGCTTTCTTTTACAGATTTCCTTCCATTGAGGAAACTAGTAGGTTGCAGTGCACACTGAAACACACTGAGAGGAGTTTGTACGTCCTGTGAACTTAGTTGTCTTCCTGACAAAAGTGATCCTTCTGCAGAAATCTGGAAGATCCTCAACCCCAGTTCGCTGCCACAGTTTGCTGTGATGTTCTTCCAGATTAGCACAGCTGTAGCATTTCCTGTGCTTGCTGTCTGGAAACCACCTTCTCCAATACCCAGGACTGCTCCCTCTTTAAGGACTCTGAAAACTTTTAGTTTCATATTTGCAAAACACAAAGTTAAATACAATCATCTTCTGCCTGTGATTAGCAATCTTTGCCACTACAGCTAAACATTATTTCAAAAAAAGAGCTTGAAATTTAATTCTCACTGTAAAAGAAGTAGCCTTTTTGCGCCAAGGTGCCTAAAGAAAACTGATTTTAAAAAGCCAAGAAACCAAAAACCAAGCAAGCAAATAGATAAGATAAATAGATAAGAAGCAGCAAAGCAGGCAGAGTTCACCTCTAATCCAGAGCTTCAATCAATAACTATTTTTTATGTAACACTTCTATTTCATAAATTATTTATACTATTATAATATTTAAGTCTCCATAACAACTCTGAGAAAGAAAACTGTAAATTACCAGACAGAAAAGTCCTCCACCCAGCGATTATTCCTACAAGTACTTATTCCACTTCTCAGATAACTTTATAAAATAAATTCACAAGCACAAAAACCCACCCAAATTCCACAGAAGCCAGTGTGGCTCCCTCCACAGAAGCAATGAGAACTGCACTGACTTCACACTGCTCACTACACCACAGACCACAATCTGTCCATTAGCATTTTGAAAGTCATTAAAATACTAAAGGTAGGATACACTGAATAATTTTTTAAAGGCCATGCCTTTTCAATTCTTGCAATCAGTTTTACATAAGCTTTTTCATAAATTGAAAGGATTATCACCCCAGCCAAACCTTAAAACTACTACTCTGCAACACCTGCAAGCAATTTTTATCTCCAAAGATTTGAAGTTAAATTTTGCCAGCTGAAAAGACCATGATCATTATTAAAAGAAATGCAACAAAATCCCCTAAGTGCAGCAGCATCTGAACTGCAGGTCCTATAAATCAGCCGGTTAGTTTAATTATAAAGAGTGTATTTATAGTGGAACCACTCCAAAAACATTACAGATAGGCCAGTTAGTTCCAGGCTTCCCTAAGAATAAAGTGAACGTAAGCTGTATTCTTACTTCTGTAGATTACATGAAGATTTTCATCTGGAAGAAAAGTTTAGTTATTTAAATTCACATTCTCCTTTTTGTTTTTTACTTAACTGCATGCTGTTGTTAACCAAAGGAAAGATTTAAGGGTTTTTAACCAAAGTATCTGTTGGAAGTTCCAAGTAAAGCCTTGACAGGGCCCAGCTTGCCAAGAACTGTGCTTCTACCAGTAAGCAAGGAAATCTAGCCAG